>CM065458.1:5266771-5348658 GCA_032872475.1 Leptopilina myrica (nomen nudum)
CTCGAACTATTTAAGAAAGAAGACGAAGCGTAACCAATAGGTATACAGCGCCACTTGGCTTTAAACGCTTTAAAACGATCTAAAACTAAAGTATCGTAACGCGTCCCTGCAGCCGAGTGGCATAAGGCGGAGCGATCTTGAGTCTCGAGGTCTCAAGTTCGACTACTCAGGCGGGCAAATTTTTTTCGCTAATTTTACATTTTTCTATTCTTAAACCAGTTCAGGACTTTTTCAAGAAAATTCAACAAGTAGTCCAGAAATTTACTACAGTTATCCCCGAACAGCTTAAAATAATGTTTCAATCTATGGTTTTGTAGCATTTCTTGTATTATTTCCATATCCTGAGTTCTTGAATAAGTTTAGTAATGACTCTTGAAGAAAGTTTTTCCGTGTTTCAATCATTTAAAAAACAACTCAAGTTGAATTTGTCAGCTTTTTACATCGGTTAAACTATAATAATCAAAACCATAATATTATTTATCTTTTAACTAATATAAATTTAAGCTTTGGAATCCGTAAACATAAAAGATACCTTTGAACATATTTATAATATTCGAATATTAATTTGTACAGCCCTACTTAAAATAGTGCATACTCTAATTTATGTTTTCAGACGTTCAAGTTCAAACAACGAATTCACCTCACCGCGTAACTCATTCGTCAAACATCGGTGTTCAAAGTTTGATCAACATTCCATTTTCCAGGGATCCAAAACACCCGGTTTGCTGCCCACCAGAAGAAACAATCCAAAATAAAATATCTACTGAGTTTCCATCACAAGTCAAGAATCATTCCTATACGAAATCTTTTTCAGTTCAAAAATATCAAACTGTAAGTACTATAATATTAACGTTTTATGTAAATCAAATTAGCCTATAAGTTTGCAGCGAACTTGCTACAAACAGCAAAATGTCCTTTTAATGATAGAACGTTAAGAAGGAGAACTGCTCTTGCCTTCCAGAGGCAAGAGCCCCTCCCCCACACTGCAACGAAACTTTTAAAATTACATTTTTAAATTACAAATTATTTTTTTATAAATAGATTTTAAGTTTCTCTCAAATAGAGAAGCTTGTGGAAGGCCAAGTTAGTCTGCCGGTGTAGGTTCCTTGGACGTTCTATCATTAAATCTATATATACAGAATGTAACTTTGCAGTCTAGCTTGTTTGGAGAAACATTTTACCTAAAACATTTTAAGAAAATTGTAACATTACGTGTATTCTAGAATTCCTACAATTCAAGATCGACTCATTCAAAGATAATAACAACACAATCCCCGATTTCGTATAATAATCATACAACTGGAAGTCAGTTTCACTCAATAAACAACAATTATGAACCGAGTTCTCGAAATAGAAGTAATATGGAAAATGATTGGAAGCAAGATGAGAGAATTAATAGCAATTTTGGAAACATTACTCGGTAAAGTGTGTTAATAAATTTATTCTGTGTGATTTATTAATTAATCTGAAAAATCAACTGTTTTCATTCACCCCAAAGGACCCTAACTGTTACAAATATTCTAAACATATTCTAAAAATATTGTCTTGATTACGAACCCAGAAATATTATTTAAATGCGTAAAGTGTAATAACTAATGAAACCTATAAATATTTATTTGCTGTATACATAACAAAAGAATATTTTGTTCACAGCGAAAAAAATTTAAATTTATTAATTACATATGTAATATATACTCGCTTAGATATTAACTTATTAATGCGGATGTTTTAAAATTATATTTTAAATTGTATACCAAGGCACTTACGAAAAACGTGACTATTTAAAATAATGACAGTTTTCTTTATTTTATAGTGTAAATCCAATTCAAGAACTGCAAATGCTTGGTCGAAGAGGTGACAATAACAACACAGATGACGATCCTCCTTTTAATTTTCAGGTAAATTCCAAAATGAAAGGAAATTACCACTTTGAAATCAATCAAATTTGACGACTTTTTCATTGATTAATTTACTTTCAGGGAATGTTACGGAAAACTCATCATCAGCGAGCGTCAATGAAGCGAACTCCAATTTTCGAAAGTTACAATTCCACATTACCCGGGAACACATCAAATTATGAAAAGGATTTCTCATCTAGTACTAACGTAAAACACAATTTCTGTAGAAAAGATTCATTAGAATGGAGTCCAAATGAAATGGTTCAAATGTCTGAAGAATATGGTAAAAGCGGTAATTGGAAAGATGACAAAAATATGTATAAAAAAGGAAAACCAATTACCACAGAACTAGCGCCTGGAATAATTGTTCAAGGGTTTATTACTGAATTATAATTCCCCAAGAATTTCGCAGTGAATTGTTTATACAGCTACTGTAACATTCTATTAATTGTCTACCATGTATTCACCAATTTAAACTAAATTTTAATAATATTTAATCTAGTTATAACAATGTATGATTTAGAAAATTAAACTTGAAAACAATTGATTGAAATTCCAATTTTATATTATAACCTTTATAGCGACTATGAGAGTTACGTATACTTTCTGCATGAACGGGAAAGTTACGCACTTTTTAAAACAATCCGCTAACTTATGTGACTTTTAAAACTAACTTGGAAGACTGTCAACTTCCAAATTGTCTTTTAACAATAAGTACATTGTACTTGGAGTTAGCAAATAAAATAAAACTACCAAAACCTTTTAGAAGGAATGTTAAATAGTTTTACAATATTATGAATAATATTTTAACTTACATTATTTGCGTTACCAGGCTTTGTTCTTGAAGACCTTAATGAATTTTGCAGTTGCCGCTGCTGTCTCAACTATTGAGACTGTATTAATTATTGCCAGTATTGCCGATGGTGAAAGAACTGTTGCCTCTTCAATAAGTTTTGTAACGCAGTGCCCGTGGAATCTGCAGCAAAAGCAATAAAATTATTTCAAAAATTACGAAGAAAAAAACAGTTGAAGAACATAAATAATATAATATTTAAATAATTCAGCAGATTTTTAAAATTTCTTCCCAAAATATAAAAAAATAACAAAATGCATAAATTTAACGACTGGAGGACATAAATATGTATATACACAATAGGAGGAGGAGGAGACTTATTTTTGACGAATTAAATTATTTGTCTATTAAATTTAAACGATCTAAAAAAATTTTACATTATTCTATAGGATATTAATACACATGTTAAAAATACAAATTACATTCTAATTAAATAAAAAATTTTAATTTTTCTTTAACCTGGTACACTAGGCTCATTTTGAAAGCCCTGTGTTTACATTGAACAATCTCTATATATATTAAAACCACTATTCGAAAATAACATTTATTTGTTAAACTCAAATCAATTTTGATGTTTTAAATGCCAGGTCACCGTGCTTAAATACTTAAATAATTACATTATTTAAACAATTAACTTTCAAACCCGTTGAATAATTCACTCTTCATATTCAATAATAATCGGCAACTTCAATTAACTTTATTATTCAGTATTCAATTTATTTCACTTTGATTATTAAAAATAAAAAATATAAACCAAAATTGACCAAAGCATGCCTTGAAATTTAATTTGAAACTATAGAGTGGGGAGATCTTTGACACACGGCAGCTTGCAAAACTTTTCGCAAGCTTGCACATTTCTAAAGAATGAAATTATATCATTTTTGTTGTAGTTCATAATGAAATAGTGTTAAACTACAATCTCTTTCGGTTATTTTAATATTATAAGCAAATATTCTATTTCGTTATATAAACCTTATTTAATTTTGGGTTATTTTTAACAAAATTTGTTCAACCTAAGTAAATATTTGTTTGATATCATTATTTGGTACACTCTAAATCTGTAAAAGCGATAAAAATAACATACTTATGGCTGAAAATATATTAAATTTTAATTGTCACCCGAAACAAATTTTTAGCTGAACTAAATAAATGTTTGGTCAACTGTATAAAAATACACTTTAATGGTTCAACAAAACCCAAATTATCTTTTTATCAATTCTTCATTTATACATAATATTAAATTTGAAGTTCGAATAAAACAAATGAAACTATGTATTAATATTTCGCCTTTTATTTTCGATAATATTTGAAATATATTTTTATACTAAAAAATTAAACTTGAACTCTAAAGTTGTCTCATAAACTATACGTAGCTCTAAAGATTTACAAGAAAGACAACCAATCGATAAAGTCTATCCTTAGAATATTTTATGAATTCTTGAAAATGTGTATGAAAAGTTGCATTCGAACAAAGTTCTCTTTATTTACACAACTTGAAAGAACTGAGACTTTTTTAATATTAGCATTTCATCTTATTCTATATTTATAAAAAAAGATAATTTATTAACAAATTTCTATTAATAATAGCAAAATTGTCTGACATTCAATTTAAAGAATAATATTTTAATAAATATAAACGCTAGTTTATTTTGAATATTGGTTAAATTTTATCTTTGAATGTTCATCTAAAATTATTGTTTTAAAAAATCTGTTGAATTACTGAATTATTTTTACTCCAATCTAAAATTTTTAATTCAAAGAATTAAAAATTGCTTTAAGAAAGAATTCTTTCTCATACTTATTTCTATTTATTTATTTAATAGACATTCGTGTTTAAATGAATATACTCATTTCCTTACTATATAAGATTCCATATTATGTAAATTGGAATGTTGGATTACGTAAAAATGTTAAATTATGAACAAATGTTCAATAACAATTCGAAAGAAAAAATATTTAGTAATCAATTAAATTTTTAACTGCAAAATGAATTTTTATGACTCTTAACCTTAACAAATGAAATTTTCAGTCTGGCAGGGCTAGGCACAATAGCTTATGCTTAAAGTCCAACGCACAATGCCACAATGGATTCGCAAAAGTCGTTTGCGATCGAGATGCATGGGATAGAAAATAATAAAGGTACCGTCCCATGACGGAGTAAAGCAGAAATCGTGCGATAGAAAGAGATGAACAGATATCACGTTCTCACTCACTCACATGGTTTCTGCTTTACGCCGACGCTTTCACGCCGTCATGGGACGGTACCTTAAGAATCGAAAAATGTCATCCCATATAGGCTTCAAAACGTGAAAACGGAAAACATTTAGGGTGCGATCCTACACCTTCTGTAAAAAAAAATCCAGAACAAAAAATGTTCATTGGAGTAAGAGAGACAGATACACAGTTCATCTCTCTTACTCTAATGCAAATTATTTGTTTCCTCTCTCTCTCTCTTTTTTTCTCTCTTATTCTCGTGGTGGGCACCTGTGAAGGCAGCTTTAGAGTGCGATTTATCTATTGTGGACTCAACCTTTAAAGATAACTCATTTCTATCTTTCTCCACTTTATTAGTCTATTTCTCAAAGAATGTTTTGTGTTGTGTTGGCTGCTGTCTAGTAACTAATGCATATCAACAAAATTTAACTGTCTTATTTGTTTATTGAATATTAAAAAATGGCAGAGAAGAACAAAGCATTGAATCATGTGAAACATATTCCTAAAGATGCTCAAGTTATTATGTCCATTATGAAAGACATGGGTATAGTGGAGTACGAGCCAAGAGTTATAAATCAACTTCTTGAATTCACGTATCGTAAGTGTATCTACAATACTTTAAGTAATAATAAAAAAATAAACCTTATTATTGACATTTCATTTGTTATATAGGCTACGTTACTTGCATACTGGACGACAGTAGAATCTATGCAAATCATGCAAAGAAAAAATTTATAGATTTAGATGATGTTAGGTTAGCAGTAAAAATGCAACTAGAGCGAAGTTTCACGAATCCACCACCTCGAGATGTATTGTTGGATGTGGCACGCTTAAAGAATAATGTTCCTTTACCATTTGTAAAGCCAAATAATGGCTTAAGATTACCACCTGATAGATATTGCTTAAATGTAACCAATTACAAATTGAAAAATACTTCCAAGAAAACAATGAAATCTTTAAGTGCCATGATTGGAAATAATAATTCTATTGGACAAGCAAGAATGAAATTAGATAATAATAAAGCCAATCTTTCAGTGGTGAAAAGACCAGGAACTCTTACTACTGTAGCAAGAACGCAGACTATTTCAATACCTAAACCGGTTTTTAAATTTTCAGCAGGTATGTCTACAAAATGTCCCATCTCACTTTTCCAACTTTTTCTTAAAACACAACACAAAGTAATCTTTAAGAAATAGACTAATAAGTTTCATTAATTTAATTAACAGGAACTTCAGCACCGACGATGAAAACGCCAATCATAAAGTCTCAAATGCAACAAACTCCTGGACAAGCGTTATCTGTAGTTAAATTAAAAACTGATTCGGATTCAGTTAAAAGAAAGAGGGAGGAAGATGATTATGATGTAACTTAAAAGTGAGTGTTAAGAGTTCTTACTAGGTGTGGGAAATTAAAGGCAAAGTGATACGCTTACGTTATTGATAATAATCTTTCTTTTCTAAATTTTTCTGCATATTTACACTGCTCATGGACCAGAATTACAAACTCACATTTTTATCATTTCAATTCGAATCTGTTTGAAAATTAATTCAACTATTCTTGTAACTTTGTTCATTTTAGTAGAGTTTTTTTAAACAAGCGTACTTTTAATGGCAATGTTGTTGAATTGGTCAGCAAGCATAAAAATTACAGAATTTTTGTTACTACCATTAACTTTGCCTCTAGTTCACCTAATTCTAACAAAAATGATAATTTTCTAAGAACAAACCATCAAATATTTAAAAATTTAATTTTAGTTGTAACCTTAATTGAGAATTTCACGTTAAATATTGTTAACAACAGCTAAACAGCTAATAGTATCGTTATTTAAGTTATTTTTTTCTCTTTTCTCTTATCATTTGCAAATCAATTTCATTTGTTCAAAATTCAATGAGTTGATTTTACTTAATTAAGAAGAAGTTTACTTTTTTCGAAAAATATTGGATTTTCCCAATTATTACCAATTTGCTTGGAAACTCTTCTCCACAAATGTAAACCATTTAATTGGTATATTTTGTATTTACAGTTATAGACACCAATTAAATAATTTACGATAAAAATAAAAAACATGCAATTCGTTACGAAATTTATTAATAAATAAGTTTACTTTTATCAATTACTTGCTCAAAGTTGATTAAATCAACATATCATAGCTTTTCTACCAAGAATAGGAACAACCCTGACATGCTAATGGAGAAAGTTTAAATACGGATTAGTATGTATAGGAAGGAATATGATGAAAATAACTGGAGAGTTAAAATTCATGTAGATTTATCTTTAATAGGATTAGAAATGTACACACTCATTTACATATATCTGTGTTTATTTATTTATTTCTTTCATGTCGCTTTTTAAGAATTATTTTTCAGTTTCGAAAATGTACAAATATAATTATTATGAAAACATTCAGATACTGAATAAATAATTCTAGAGCGTATTGCACTTTATTTTTAGAGTAGAGAATTTTTTTATAAATATATTTAGAACAAACATTTACGATTCTTATTTCTTCAAAATCTAAATATTTCAGATTTGAATTAAATGACAGTTTTGAAAGATTTTTCTATTCATTTAATTTAACTCAAAGAGTTAAATCTGTGCGATGCCATTGGAAGATTTTAGTCTTTTCGGAGTAAGTAAACCAATTGCAATGAAATTCAGGAATTTTAATCTACACATAAAAAGAAATGTTTCCACCAAATATTACGTCAAAATATTCAGTAGTTTTTGAAATGTACAACGAAATTGAATGAAACAAACACTAAAATAATCTTACCCGTGATTTCTTTAAGATTCCGAAAGAAAAATAGTATAATTTTAATGTCTTCATATAATATATTAATATTTTTGTTCACTTTTAAGAGTAAACATTAGAAGTTTCTGCTACTTGGCGTGCAAATTTAGGTGCGCGCGCAGACCTTTCTATCCAAACCCGGAAATTTGTAAATGATTAGAAAGAGAGGTTTGCGCGCGCACCTAAATTTGCACGCCAAGTAGCAGAAACTTCTAATGTTTACTCTTAAAAGTGAACAAAAATATTAATATATTATATGAAGACATTAAAATTATACTATTTTTCTTTCGGAATCTTAAAGAAATCACTGGTAAGATTATGTTAGTGTTTGTTTCATTCAATTTCGTTGTGCATTTCAAAAGTTATTCAATTATTATTTAATAACTTTTTTGTTTATAAAAATTTTGTTTAAACATAATGTAAACAATTTTTTGTTTTTTTTGCTGAATTTTTTCCAAAAAGAATCAAGTGATTTGGTTTGAAATGGAAAGGAGATATAACGATTTCAAAATATTTCATTGTAATTGGTTTACTTACTCCGAAAAGACTAGAATCTCCCATGGAATCGCAAATCTATATATATATATAGTAATTTAACCATTCAATTATCAAAATAGTCTGACATTTATTGCGCACTTTGAAAAAGATGGAATAAGTTTCTTAGAGTAATATTAATTTAACATAAATTGGCTACAAAAAGTAAAATAAAGTATCATAGTACATATTTACTGTGAAACTTGTTCTCTTTCAAAATACGAATGATATATTTTTAGAAAATATTTTCGATTTCTGAATATTTTCGATCCCAGTAGTTTCCAAGAAATATCCAATCTTCTTGATTAGTGTAGGGATTCATTTCAGTACGAAACCATCTATACAAATAAAAAAAATAATAGTAATTAGTAATTATGAAATTATTACAAAAATGTTCATTCTAATCATTAATGTGACACTACCTAGGAGACCAATCTGGACATTTTTTCTGTTTTCTTAATTTTTTAGAATCACGTTGTTTCTCTTCAAGTCTCGCTTTTTCCACTGCTGCGCCACTTCGATCTCCAAATTCTAACTTACGAATATCTATTCTCAGTCTTGAGTCAGTTGGACAAAGATATTTTTCCATTCCTGTTACCATCTCATTTAAAGACATTGCGAATGTTGTGAATTGATAAAACTAGTAACAGAATTAAATGAAAAATTATTTAAAATGTCTTTTATAATAATTATTACTATTAAAGGCTTGAAATAAAGAAGCTTTTGCACGTGAAAATTCCATATTTATAGATCTACGTATCATGTTTATTTCTTTTATATGAGTTGGAAAAATAGAATATTCAAAAATACATACGTCTGAACTATTAGCAGGTCTTGCGGTTGCCTCCCATAAAGTTGTCGATTCTGGTATTTCATCTAGAAACGAAGAATTTTCATCGCCTTCAAAACTTGAAGAATCATCAACAGCATCCTGTAATTTTTTCGTACTGTACCTACATTATAATAAAAAAAAAAACTAAGAAAATAAAACGCATGCGTACATCCTTTTTCAAACATAAAATGAATGATTGTATTATAGATGTTGATAAATTATTTTAAATACTTGAGTCAAATAATAACTCGACAAATTGTTTTTAATTTTTGTTGTGCATAATATTCATTTGTTCTACAACGCAACTCCTTATTTACAGTTTTGAGCAACATACGAGGACTAACCTGATGTACTGGCTTAAAAGCTCCCACTTTTAAGCTATGCAATTTTGCTAACATTCTTTTATGTCCCGAATTTCCTAAAGGACTTCTCGTTTCTCTTCTTAATTTCTCATGTGCATCTTCATATAACAACGGAT
Source organism: Leptopilina myrica (nomen nudum) (assembly GCA_032872475.1). Lineage (NCBI taxonomy): Eukaryota > Metazoa > Arthropoda > Insecta > Hymenoptera > Figitidae > Leptopilina > Leptopilina myrica (nomen nudum). Next base: position 5,276,372 of record CM065458.1, read on the forward strand.
CACAAGATCTTAAACCTTCAGTCCACTTACCATACAAATAAAGCAATTTCCTTTTACTAGAAAATATAATTCAATATTCAAATTAATATGAAATACAACTTATGCAAACTTATCGAACTTGAATACATGATCAAGTATTATTGAAAATTTCGGGAGATTAGTCAGTCGCATTTATTTATCTCTTAAACCACATAAAATTATAATCCCATATTCTTAGTACCTTTCACCTTTTTTTAATATTTCTATTTTCATGTTTCTTAACAATTTTGAACTAATTTATGATGGCAATTTAATATTATATAAATGCTTATGAAAAAATTAATAACAGGTTTGAGAAAAGGAAATTTTCATAAAACAAAGTTTCATTATTTCTTAATCTAACTGCTATAAAGCTGACTGACTTTTTCTACTGGAAAATAAAATTATGTGATGGAATCAGTTAAACTGCAATATTATTATGGCAATACTTGTTCAATCCTCTAAAATATGTATAATTTAATATTAACCCTAGACAGAATAAGCGGGATAAAAAAGCACTTCTCAGAGAAATGCTAATTGCGGCATTTTTCATAAATTTTACATTTTTGTTTGTATCATTTTTCTTCACCATATTTTTCATCCCATCAACAAATAAAAAACGCTATTTTCTTTCTTATAAAAAAGTAGATAGAGAAACAATATTCTCAAGTTATTTTGCGTTGAATATGAACATTCTAGCAAACAAAACAATTTATTTTTAAGTATGGGCCAGTTCAGTCTGGGATTAAGAATAATTAAAATTAATATTTCTGTTTATTGTTTGTAATTATGTAACTAATTATTATTCGTACTGTAGACGTGTGTAGGAAAAAATGTCTTAGTTACTATTAGTTTTTACAGAAAACAATACATTTACTTTTCATCTGTGATAAATCCTTCCACTCTATGAAGATCTTTTCCATTTGTACCAGCATTTTTAAAGTTTAAAATGGCTGTTAACATTTTTTCACCATTCTGTTTTATTTCTAAGGCACCCAATTGTTCCATCCATATTTGTCCAACCAAGACATTATGAAGAATACAGTTGACATTTTGCCAGGTATATGTCTCATTCCATCTGATATAAATTCATAATATTTTTTGAAAATGTTTTTAAACATTTTTGAGATTCTATTCATGAAAGATAAATTAAAATAAGGATTCAAATAAATAATTACTAATCATATCAAATAATTTTGATTTATTTGATGACAGAAAAGTAATTCCTTCCTTTAATCAAGTAAATTTTGTTTTCACTGTAGTATATACTATAATAACAAAAGAATTATAAAATGTATCCTTAAACTCACTTTAGCAATTTAACTGTTAATATTCCTTTTGGATGTATTTCTACAGATTTGCCACAAAATTTTAATTTCGGATTTATACTTCCATGGAATGTAAAGTTTTCACTTTCCGCATGAAACGCAGAAATTGGAGGATGATGTGAAACTTGTTCACATAATATTCTATAAAGAATGGGAAAAATTACAATTACACTTTGATAAAGTTGTTGTTACATCTTTAGATGTAAATATTGCGAATGTAATGCATGTTTATAATGTATTATAAAGATGAAATATTACCGAAAATCATCATGCTGTAATTCATATGTTTCACCCAATAATGGATTAAAAGGCTTTCCCAATCGATTCCAGTTAGAAGCCAATGCACTTACTGCAAATGCAGCCACATACTGTAAAAATTCTTTTTATAATTATTATTTACATAAAATGAAGTATGTATACCTGCGCAAAAGTTTCAAAAGTAGCATTGCTCAACAAAAAGGCTTACCACTGTTACTATTACAGGGAAAAACCTTTCATTTCAAAATTTAACAAGCAGATTATTAAAGTTTCGCATTTTTAAACTCGATGCAAGCTGTAAAATATTAATAGTGTCACAGTTTATTATAACTGTCACAGCGAAAAGTAAAGAATATAATCATAAGCTAATAGCTCAAGTTTAATAATATGTTTATTAAATTTTTAAATAAAAAAGTTTGATGAAAGAAATTTTATTTTACTCTGTATACACATAAATTTAATTAAAAGAGTTATCATTATAGGTGTTGAAAGATTTAATATAATGTGACTTATTATTATTATTATTATTATTATTATTATTATTATTATTATTATTCTATTATATATGTAATATAAAGTTTAAAGTTGACCTGTAGTCTACCAATGGATGTTGGTTCCAAAGAGGCCTTTTCTAGTAAATTTGAATATTCCATATACTCAGCTACTCGTTGAAGAAACGACAACGGTTCATTGAAAATTACTGGCATTGTTATCTTACTCAAATCTTTTCCCAAAGACAAAACAGAACAAAGATTTACTTCTGAATGTCCCTCGGCAGGCAGAGATGTCCTTTTCATTGAAAAATAAATACATTTACATTAAAAATTAATTTTTTAGACATAATATGGTTCTTAACATGTTATTTCATATACAAAGAAGATTTTTAAAGTTGTGAATATCGGTAGATATAATTATTAGATATATATTATTCTTAAATTTAAATTCATTTAAAATTTCTTACATTATCTTCAATGAAAATAAATTTTATGACATGAAAAGCAGCAGTTTTATTTAATGTATCTGTTATTATTAGTTAATTAACAATTCACCTTTAATTTTATTTAGAAGAGAAAATATTTTTTAAATTTAAATTGAAAGATTTTTAAATATATAACACACCTAAAATAGGTACACGATAAATTTATACAAATTTACAAACCTGTATTTGTACTTTTCAGTGTCCATCGTTTTATTATATTTAACTTCTTATTAAAAGCTTAATGATTTAAAAAATGTAGTTTGATACGATCACTTTTTCATGACAAAACATTAATTATAGATGCACAAATTGTTTTAAAAATAATCGAAAATAACTCAATATTTATATAGAATAATATTTGAATGTATAACAATGATTCAAAGAAGCAAAGTAAAATTTGTATTCACTTTACAATAGAGTATTTGACATTCAAAACAATTTACGTTGCAAATATACACAAAATATTTTTATCTTTGTCATATATACCCATAAAAAATATCACTCTATTAATACGTAGGTGAATTAAATTAAATCACACTGTACAGATTTGTTACTTGACATATAAGATTTTTGATATTTTAATTTTTAACTCTTATTCTTCTTACTATTCTTCCTAAATATCAATAAAGTCGAGCATGACTGCAAGATGCTGAAATCATTCCAGTAAAAATGAAATTTGATTCGTCCTCAAGATGCGCTTGCGTTAAAATATAAGTTTAAAAGTCCTTTACTATGAAAACCTTGGAGATTTTTAAAATATTAATAAACATATTATAATGCATTATATTTCTTCTGAAAAATTATAATGAGTAAATTTATAAAACTACTTAATAACTAGGGGAGACTGGGGCGAAAAGTTAAATTTTGCATAAATGATTTTTTTTTGCAATATAATCCGCTTAGATGCAAATATTTGTATATCAATATTGTAGGGCAACTTGTCCTCTTCAACTTTCAATAAAACAGTTCCTGATATTTTCGCATAAAATACATGTTTTGTCCTTTTATGTAAATTTTGTTCTTTTTAACTTTTTGCCCCATGCTGGGGCGAAAAGTTAAATTCTATTTTTAGCCTACTAAAACTATTTTCTGATAGGTGATAAGTATTAGATAAGTTAAAGTATACGTAAATAAGTAATTTAGTAAATAAAAGATCTTTGTTTATTTAACAAAATCTTTAGAATAGTTGTAAAGTTAAAAAATTGAAATTCCAAAATTATTTCATGTGAACGGTTTTATTTTTTTTTTTTCGAAAAAATTTTCAAAAGTAGGTTGAAAAAAATCTTTCAATATAGACACCACAAAACTTAACAGAATTGCACACAACTCCGGACATTTATTTAGGGTGATAATACCCTTCTATAATTAAAATTACAATGCTCTAGCTATTCCCGTTCGAAAGATAATGAATTTTAACGGTTTTGGCAGTTTAACTTTTCGCCCCAGTCTCCCCTATATATTAATATAAATTTGGTGTATATGAATATATACTTTCAGTAAAAAAACGGGGTGGAGAAGCTATCAAATAAGAATCATTTTAAAGTAAATTTAATCATGTAAATATCAAAATATAATTCTCTAAAGATAAAGGTTTTCTTGTAAAAATAGCGATTTTGAATTCTTGAATTCAAGAAAACATCAATTAAACAGAAATTTTTTTAAACTTTGACAGTTGTACAATATCAATTAAAAATTTCATTCTTTAATTATATAGACCAAAATAATTGACAAATATTCAGTATTTTTTTCAAATTCTGTAAAAATAATTTCTCTTGCTCTAAATTTTTTTTAATTATTACAAATTTTAAATCTGTCGTTGTAAATTATTTCATTTTTATGTACCATTCTTCTTATTTTTCAAAAAGTAAGATGTATTTTATATTTATCAAAAATATAGTTATAATTATTAAAATTAATGAACGGAAGGAAGGAAGGAATTTGTAATTTCTGTTCTTTGAAAAATTTAGATCAAGAGAAATTATTTTCACAGAATTTAAAGAAAATACTGAATATTTGTCAATTATTTTGGTCTAGAATTAAAGAATGGAATTTTTACTTGATATTGTATAACTGTCAAAGCTTAAAAAAATGTCTGTTTAATTAGTGTTAGCTTGAATTCGAGAATTCAATATCACTATTTTCACAAAAAATCTTTAACTTTGAAGAAATACAATTTCATATTTACATGACTAAATTGGTTGTTTCTTAGTCCATTTGACTCGAAATTTATTAAACTTTAAAATGATTCTCATTTGATAGCTTCCCCACTCTTTTTTTCTGAAATACAGTCGAACCTGGATAAGTACCTACCTCTATATGATGCTATATAACAATATGAAATAAGCCATTAATTTATTTATCATTTTTTTGAAAAAAATTAGAAAGTATGCTTTCCGTATGTCTTTTATTAGAAAAAATAATTAGAAGATTTAGTTATAGTTATACTTTGTTCAACAATATTTAAAAAACCTAAATTATAATTTAGTTTTTGTATAAAAATTTTCAAATCATAAATATCTACATACAAGGGTTGATCACATACATAATATATAATGACATGTTTCCAATTGGCTAAACTTATATCTCCATAGTGTAATAGTTTTGTTAAAGATGTAAAAAAATGTTTTTATACTCTCGATATCTCTGTGTTCATGTTTCTTTATTAAAAAAGTTAATGTCTTGTAAACCATCAGGTAGATAACACAAACCAGAATGATCTTTGTGCCTCATATTATAACCCGCTCCATGCCCTGGAAAAAGTATGATGCAATTAAAAATTAATTTAAAATTTAAATATGGCGGAGCACAAAATATGTACCTAAATTTTCCATTAGCCTGGTTGGAGCATTCCGCAGGACTAAAGGTACAGAAGGTTGGGGACCTTTCTGATCTGCAATAATTCTTTGAGCTGCTCTTAGCGCATCTTCCATTAATCTAGACTTTGGAGCCCTAGCTAAATATGTCACACATTGTGCCAATATCACATCACATTCAGGCATGCCAATCATTTTACAAGCGTGCATAGTATTAACTGCTACATCTGAAAGACAATGGAAATTTCAATGTTTTTCCAAATAAAATGGAGACTTTACCAAATCCATTAGACAACCCAATGTTAATACAATAACTTAATGATTTAATAGTCTTGAATTACTTCTAATTAGAAATGCTAGCTCATCACTATTTACTCAATGCATTTGGATCCTCCAAACCGATGTCTTCACTCGCCATTCTTACTAATCTTCTTGCAATATAAACTGGATCTTCTCCTCCAGACATCATTCGAGCTAACCAATAAATGGAAGCATTTTCATCGCTTGCTCTTACCGATTTGTGTAAAGCAGAAATAATATCATAATGTTGATCTCCTTTTCGATCATAAAGCATATGTGTCTTTTTCAGACTCTCCTTAACATCACTTAAAGTTATTACACACTGGCTTGAACTTGAACTTGAACTTGAACCAGAAGCTGTTGATTGAAAAGCTAATTCTAAGCCACCAAGAGCTATTCTAGCATCACCGTCGCAAGTTTCTGCTAGCCATTCTAAGGTAGCAAAATCTATCAGAAACTTAGAGTTCATACAATCTGGAGTATCATGAATAGTAGATACTTGGCCTTTTAAAAGTTTTACAGCATTTTCCAAAATAACTAACACATTTTGTGTTGATAATTTTTCTAAAACAATTACACGACAGCGACTAAGCAGAGCGGAATTCAAACTGAAAGAAGGATTTTCAGTAGTTGCGCCTATTAAAGTTATTTTACCAGATTCCACATGAGGTAAAAAAATATCTTGTTGCAATTTATTGAATCGATGAATCTCATCTACAAACATTACTGTTCGTCGACCAAACTTGAGTTCATTAGCAGCAAGACTAATTGCCTCCTTAACATCATTCACTCCTGAGGAAGCAGCAGATAGCTTAACATAACGAAGCTTTTGTTTCTCATCCCGGCATATCCCAGCAATGACATTCGCTAAAGAAGTCTGCAATTTTCAATAATTTCAAAAATCTTTCTCCGATATAAGCAAGCGTTTGGGAAATACATTTTTCTTAATTTTACCTTTCCACATCCTGGCGGTCCCCAAAGAATAATGTTAGGTATTTCTGCTTTTCTTAGTAATTGCTGAAATAAACACTGCGGTCCAAGAACATGATCCTGTCCGACATAGCTTGAAAGAGATGAAGGCCTCATTTTTTCGGCAAGTGGAAGATGAGACTGGATCTCTGAAACATCTTTCTTATGTGCTTGATTCTTACTCTGAAATAAGAAAAAATTAAAAACCGATAATTACATATTAGACTGAAAAATTGATTTTAGTGATACTAACGTTAATATTAATACTCATTCTGTTTATATTTTCTTCAGAATTAGTAGAAATAGAAGGTGAACATTTATTTTCCCAATTTCCTTCCTTTTTGTGGTCAAATTTTGATTTCTTTGAAAGAGAACCATTGTCGTTTTCTTTTGAAGCCGGCCTTCTTTTCTGATTACCTTGGCATTCTTGTAATACCTTTGACGGTTCACTCAAAAATAAGCACCGACTGACGTGTTCTTCGATAACTAGTAAGGGTAACTCTTTTGAGCAAACTGGACACTCTACTTTTTCCATATTTTTCTTATGCGGATAATTATGAAAAATTATATTGATGTCGAGGTTAGGACAATTAATGCGCAGAAAAATGGTTAAATTTATTTATTTAATTTCTCTCCTAACATTTAAACTGTTAAAGTATTTTGTATTTACTTTTCACAAGCAAACAAAATTACATAAACGAATAATCAAAGAAAAATATTTAAAAGTTTCTATTCATTTTTTATGACACCTACATGTGTCTGTATACCACTGTATACCTTTTTTCCATTGTGTAATAACAAAAATAAAAGTCTAAAGGTGTATTTATAACTTTTGGTTGGTTGAGAAAAATTTACCAAAAATCATCGAAATCATATTCACACTTTTTTGTAGAAACACCTTTTACAACTAAAGGCCTAAGCACAATAGAATCTTTAATCGAAACCGCAATCGTAAGCGTAACCGTAAGAATGAGTTAAAGAAGAATAAACAATATACCTATCCTTCTTCAACTCATTCTACGGTTACGCTTACGATTGCCGGTTCCGGTTCCGGTTAAAGATTCTATTCTGCGTTGGCCTTTAGTGAGCATTCAGACCTCCACATGCAAAACTTATGCTGATTCTACACTTCCCAGTCGCTCCGCTTTTCCGTGGCGCTTCGTGTAAGACAGAAAAAGAAAGATATAGTCTCTGTCTTTTTCTCTCTCACGCAAAGCTTCACGAAAAAGCGGAGCGACTCGGAAGTGTGGAATCAGCATTATAGGCCAACGCAGAATAGAATCTTTAACCGGAACCGAAATCGTAAGCGTAACCGTAAGAATGAGTTAAAGAACGATAGGTATATTGTTTATCCTTCTTTAACTCATTCTCACGGTACGCTTACGATTGGGGTTCCGGATAAAGATTCTATTCTGCGTTGGCCTTAAGGTTGGTTCCAGAATGGCGTCTTCGTTGCACTGTAAAAAATCCTAAGAATATTACCCACATTAAGGGTGTTTTCGACGTCGTCGGTCGTACCGGTCAGTTGCCACATTAAGGTGCTCAAATTGTTTATTTCAGACTATATAGTTCAACCTAAATAGTCTCAAATAAGCACCTTTTTGTGGCAACTGACCGGTACGACCGACGACGTCGAAAACACCCTAAATGTGGCTATTTTACAGACAAGGGGAAAAGTGCCGCATTCAATGTGGCAACATAACCTTATTTAAAGCATCACTTTTCCCCTTGTCTGTGTAATATCCTTAGGATTTTTTACAGTGTAACGAAACAATGCTTAGTATATTGTTTCGTTACGAATACGTCCATTCAAGGTGCTATTGTGGATTCAACCTAAGTCTTTAGACTTGAACGTGCTGACGTCACTCATTTTGGGGAATTCACACTTTGATTTTTTATACTACGTAACTTCCGATGGTTGATTTGGAAACTTACCTATGTTGAGTCCACAATTGCAACTTTTCCTTAAGCAAAGCAACCCCATATTCCCTATATTGTGGACTCAACCTAGATCTAGTGCAATAAGTATTTTTTGTTATCATCATTGTATATTTACATACATAGCATAAATAAAATTTTTATTATCGTTATTATAAAAATTGTAAAAGTTATTGTAGTTAGTTAAAAGTTATTTTAAATATATATCTTTATATGTAAATTTTTAATTAAGAAATAATTATCAACATATCATTTATATTGATGCATACACATGAAATGAAAATGTCTGAGAATAATTTAAACAAATTAAAGGAAAATATAGTAAAGGATGAATGTACTAAAGCAGATCGTAGTAATTATTTTATTCAATTAGAAGCATGGCTACAAGAAGTATATTCATGGCAAAGTGTTATAGCCATATTTCCTCATTGTTTGGCATCTAGTCAAGCAATAAATAATACTGCAGGTAGGACGTAATAATTAAATGAAATAAAAACTAAGGTTTTAAAATTACGAAATCTTGCAGTTTTCATTTGATTTAAATATACTTTAATTTTTCCATAATTATGATGCTCTCTCATAATAAGTAATTAAATAATAAAAAACATTAAGTTCCTATGAGAAGTTAATAATGTTCTAAGCAACATTGAATTAAATAAGTATTTGTGCCGTTTCCCAATAAACGAAGTCTTAGCATTTTTGACAAAACTAAAGTTACAAGTTCTTTGTACAAACTTTTTGTGTTTAATTCTTTATTATATGCAATATATTTAGTAAATTTCGTAATGTTACATGCCATTATTGTTGAAGCTTCAAATTTTATTTTATCGCATCGAGTGAATAGTGGAGTAAAATTTAAATCAAACTAGAATTAATATTGTCCTAAAACGCAAAGATTACATTCCAATCTCGCATTAAGTTTTAATCGTACTTTATACTTTTTATACTTTATACTTTTAACACAGATAGAATTTACAATCATAATTATTATAGGTATTTCCGTTACATCAGTTTTTTCTCATTCAAATCAACAAAACAATGAGTCATTACGAGAGAGAAGGCGAAACATTCACAACGAACCTTTTCATCCTTTAAATGTCGAAGGTAAAATAATTTAATTAATACACGTAATTGCGTTGAGTAATTATTGATTCGAAAATCAGACATGAACAAATAGTCAGCTTTAATTTTGCCTTTTAAATGCTTTGTTGTAAAGCAATGTAGACTAGATATAGACACAAGAGTTAAAAAACGTTTAACGTTTATTTTGTGCTAAAAAATAATTTAAAGGATTTCTAAAAAAATAGGTACATTGATAACTCTTTATTTCCCACAAGATACTAAAAACTATTAAAAAAATTTTATTAAATGACAGTTTGTAATTTAAAAAATTCAAATTAGTAATACATTTATTCCAAGCAAGATATTGATAAAAAACATATGTGTTTGTAATTTTGCTACTTTGTCAGAAAAATCTTTTCAGCATAGAAAAATGCAAAATTAGAAATTGCAATTTCCGTGCATGTCCCAGCATCGTCCATTTTTAAGTTTCATTTCCATTTTAATTGAATTAGTACTAGCAATATTTGTATGATATAGAAGAGACTATCAAGAACAAAAGAAAGAAAGAATATACAAATTGAATATGTGAATGACTTTTACTCTCCATGCACTTGTACCTCATGGTAAAAAAATGCATGGGACCATGATTCATTTTTACCCGCGGGAAAAATTGGCCGACATTTTCCTACGGCCAAACAAATGAATACAACGTTTATCACGGAATGTCCTGTTTTGTAGGTATAATGCAGACACCAATATCTAAATTTAGACACCAAAATTTACAAAAATATTCAAATTCTTTTTTTCACCTGTTTTTTAATTTTCGATAAAAAATCCTAGCGCGGAAACGAATGAATTTATTTATAGTAGAATTCCAATTATCCAGATCAATTGGGACTAGACCTGATCCGAATAATCGAAATGTGCAATGCCCGGTTATCGGCAATCCGGCGGTTAATTGGGCGTCCGGATTATTGGAATTCTATACTATATAAAAAGTATACGTTTTACCGTTAATTATTATCAAATTAATTTCTATTTTTATTTTTAATTAAATAACAAAAAAATTCAAATTTTTTATATTTTTAAAATTAATTTAAATACTTTGAAATCATTATTTTATATATATAGTTAAAAATGAAACAATTAGCATTTTGGTACACTGTAAAAAGAATGGTACTAATTTAGTACCAATTTTGGTACTAAATCGGAATTTGGTTCTATTTTAATACCGAAATCAGCTCTAAATTAGAACCTTTTTTTACAGCGTATAATAGACCCTTATACACACTGAAAAAAAATTTATTTGATTCAAATAACCGATTATTTGACTATTATCAAATAAATATTTACTTAAATCAAATAATTTTTATTCGAATCAATTAAATAATATTTGCTTCAAATACTCAAATATTTGATACAAATACAGTTTATTTGATTCAAATAAAAATTATTTGATTTAAGTAAATATTTGTTTAATAATAGTCAAATAATCGGTTATTTGAATCAAATAAATTTTTTTTTCAGTGCAGTAGATTGTTATATCCTCCTTTTTTAGGATCAGGCTGGAATTCTTAGGTAGCTCTTCTTACTAAAAAATATGTCATAACTTGAGCTTATATTTTTCTGACTGAATCTAAGGTGTAATTGAAGTCAGCCTCGCTAGACAAGGACTAACTTATACACAATAAAAATAAATTAAAAACACCAAAAACGTTTTGTTTTTCTAACTAGAAAAAATGTTAAATTTACCCTTTATAATTCTTCCATGAATTCTGTACATTTAGAAAATTTAGTTGTCAATATATTCGAAACAGTTTGAAATTAAGACGAAAACAAATATTCACGCACTGAATTTTAAAAAATCTATGACTTCTTCATAAAATTTAAACGATATGTAGCTTTAAAAAAAACATTAAGTAAAAAAAATTTGACGAAAAATAGGCCCTATGTAAAAATGAAAGACGCTAGTTTATGAAAGTTTAGACAACCATTGTTTCTCTATAATTAATTATGTAGCATAAATAATGTAGTAATTTTTTGTTTTTAATATTGCCTGACAATGTCGAAAAACTTTAACAAAAATAAATAATATTAAACATTGAATTCAACGATCAATTCCGAGTCAGGAATAAAAACAAAACAATAGCTGTTTTTACGTTTCGACAGCGCCGCTGCCCTCTTCAGAAACGAAAATTAAACAAAATTTAAAATCGTCACAAAAGAACAAAAGAACGCAACGAATAAGACGTTCTTTTGTGACGATTTAAAATTTTTTTAATTTTCGTTTCTGAAGAGGGCAGCGGCGCTGTCGAAACGTAAAAACAGCTATTGTTTTGATTTTATTCCTGACTCGGAATTGATCGTTGAATTCAATGTTTAATATTTAAAACAACCGAGTGATAATATCATATAATAATTTTAAAAATAAATAATATTCATACGCACTGAAAGAAATATACTTTTTAAATAAAAACTATTTTCTGCACGGTTAAGGTTCTCAAGTGATCTGTAAGTTTATAGAAAAATGTTCTCAAAATGCGAACTACTGGGAATTTCAACAACTTTTTGCTACCGACTGAAAGTTTGATAAAAGTTGCATGCTTATTACAGTTGACATAGATTTATGTTCACGTTTGTTTCTTTCAGTGTATTAATTGTGTGGTGCATCCACTCAATAACTTGGAATTAATTGAAAATTTTTCACAGGTTTTGAATATCGAATACCTCCTATTTGGAAAAGATTTGTCGCAGAGTCTATTGATTCTATAATGTTATTTTTATTAAAGTTAGCTATTACATTTATTGCAGTTGATGTTTTTGATTTCATGTGAGTAATCGTACACGCACACACAGATACGACGCTATACTAGAAAATGGTTCTGAAGGAGGAAAATGTTAGGTTTCGCTAAAATCAAAAACAGAAATAAAAGTGAATCAATTCTTAATGCATATTTTGATTTTATGTAATCCTAAAGTCCCGGCTTTTCTCGTAGAGCGTACGTCAAACATTATGAGTAAATTATTATTTTACCTTAATGTACACACACACACACACACACACATATATATATATATATATATCTTTACAGAAATATCGAACCATCTGATATAGATTTGCTTCAAAGAAATTTAAAAATTGATTATAAAATGGCTGTAGAGCTGACTTCTAGTATTTTAATATTAGAACTAATTCATCGAGTGATCGTTTGCATTTTTGAGGTAATATGAAAGTAACTTGAAATAAGAATAAGGAGACTTTACTCTAAAGTTATATAGCGAATGATTAAAAACTCCTTATTCATACTTCATGAGTAATAATTAATTAAACTAATACAGTTGCACATTAATTAAATATAATAGGATATAAAAGAATAGTTGTGGGAACTTTTTTAAATGTTACTTCAGGCATTTTGGCTGCAACGAGGACTTTATGGGCATGTGGGTGGTGCGACACCTGGTAAATCAGTAATGGGATTAAGAGTTGTACAATGTCGCAACGTCATTCCTGTTGAACGACCAGATGGTGAAGTAGTACTTGTTTCTCCGGGAACGGATCTAGGTTTGCCCTTAGCTTTGGGTCGTTCACTAGTAAAAAATTTAATTTTGGCCTTTCTGTTTCCTATTTGTTTCTCACTCTGCTTCTTCAGATTTAACCGAACGGGTTATGATTTAATTTGTAACTCGATTGTTGTTGAAGATCCATATAGAAGCATTAATAATAATAATATCAATAATAATGTACGCAGAGGACGACAATGAAAATATTAATAGACAGCGCAAGGAAAAAACCTGTGAAAGTAATTCTAAGTTATAAAATTCTCCTTTAAATAATTCCAAATAATTTATGGATTCTATATTATGCTCTTCCAATTCTCTCACACGATATAGAAAGCAAACCGTTAATCAATAAACAAAAATTTCTTAATACACTCAATCATTATTTTAACATCTATATTTCACCATTTGTTTCACTACTAGTTGATAGAAATTACAAAAGTTGGGGTTTTACTTTACAAATAATGATAAAATTTTCAAGTTTAAAAAGTTTGTGGAAATAATTTTAAAAAATTAATAAATAAGTATATAAAAATAAAAAAATTTATTTTTTGTCGGACGGCAAGCGAAATTATTTTATTTCATTTATTGCGAGAGATCTCTCTTCGACGCGCAGCTCAATTTAAAAGCAGAAATAAAAAAGGGAGTACATAACTGTAACTAATTTACAGTATAAATATAAAACATCCTATAACCTAGGATAAAATTTGATGAAACGAAAATATACCATATATTCCAAGAGGTACCTTTTACTTTTATCGCATATAAAATTGTACGTCATCAAAATTTAATATTATTTTTTAAGGTAAATATTTTCCTTATATATTTATTCAAATCATAATATAAAATTTAACTAGAAAAGTTCACATATTCTATACCAACCAAATTGTTTCTTGTTAAAGTATGAAATTATATTTATTTTCTGCAGACAAATAGTACAAATATAGTAAATATTTAATACGTGTCGCATATATAAGAACTTTCTCTATACTTAATAGTTTTGTCAAAGAAATTACACTTGATAAAACTTTTGGTTTTGCGAAATTATTGGACTTCTTGGGGACATTTACTCATCTCGTAAGATTTTCCCATATAAAATTAAAACATGTGTGACGCGCTCCGAAGAAAGGTACCTAAAAAGCAAATAACTGTAGGTTCTGTTTGTCAATAAAAATATCTAAAACGGATGCGAACTCTTAATATAAACGAATGACGTAAAAATAACCTTCAACTGATTTGTTTCTTAGATATATATTAATTAAATTCTATATAAAATTAATAGTAAGGTGAAATAACATTTTAAGATGCTTTCTTTAAAAAATATATTATGTATTTATTTATAAATACTATTTTTTTAAATTATAAAAATTTTGTACTATTCTGCAAAAAAGTGTAGAATATCTATAGTAATGCATTTTACAATTTTTTGGACAAATGAAACGATATTCCCTTTATATACTTATTTTGTACATACATATACCTATTATATTTCTAAATAGAATTTATTTCAACAATAACTGATCACGAATTATTGCCAAAGCTGTAAAATTATGTTTTAAACTTAAGAATACATGCACTATTATTTTATTCATCAACATTGTAATATAAAAGAAATAAATAAAGTTTAAATTATTTTATATTTACAAATATTAGCTACAGACGTAGTAGTGATTTGGTTTGAATGCTCACATCTAGTTATCCTTCTAAGGGTCTGTTTCATCAACTCCGATTAAAGCCAGTTTAACCGCGCTTGGGACCAGTCAATTAAAGATTTAATCATTGATTAACTTTCACAATAAAGGTTGCGAAACAGGCCCTGAGAAAGAGAAATTCTTTTAATGTCAGTTTAATCCAGTAGATGACTTTAAAAATGCATATAAACCTATAGCTATAATTGTCATAACAGTTATAGTTTTGTAGTTTCGCATACGATACGGAATTCTTCGTCGTGGTTGAACAATTTTTAATTTATTTTCCCTTTCCAATCGAGCTGCCTCTACTTTCGTCTTCCATTCTTGTTCTTTACGCCGCCTTTTTAAATCATAATCTTTTACATCACTATTAATCGAACCTGGAGGATATCGGTGATAAAGGTTCTTAGCCGTTACAAGTAGATTTTCAATCGGTAAATCGTCTGGAAGCTGTAAATGTAAAACTTGATGCAATTCTTCATTTGTGAGACAAAGAAATTCAAGAAAGTTTTATTTATAATTTCTTTATAGAACTTACAGAGCATAAAATTTTATGCGTATGGCCCATATCTGGTATAGTATTAAAAATTTCATCGGCTCTATGGATAACTATTATTGTACTCAAATATAAAGGCATGAAAGGTGGACTTCCAAGAAAATAATCAAAAAGTCTGTGAAGTAATTTTCTGTTCTCTGCATATTTATGAGCATACCATGTCGTATATTCTGCTAATGCAAAATGAGGAAACAATTCTACACTGTAAAATTGATTTACTAAATTATCAAATTTATTAGTTTTATATATTATTTAAATTTATTAATTTCTTTAATAATTAAGGCTCTATGGGCAATTGGGCATTGATAATAATAATAGTAAATAAGTATACATACTGCAAATTCCCTTTTACAGTTCAATTATCTTTATGAAAATTTAATAATATATAGATAGTATACATACTATGTTGAATAATAAAAAACAAAAATTAATCAAATTATCTCACAGTATGCATGTAAAAATTTTTTAATCTATTAAAATCTTTAGAGATTTTTGAACTCACAGAGTCTTTGTAGGAACAAGTAAGAACAAGTTCAAATTTTAATGTGCATAAAATTTTACATATTCTATATGTATTGTTACAATTACAATAAGATTCTGAAGGGTTAAAAGCAGTTGAAAGAAAGCTTTCTCACTTAAAAATCAAAAGAAATGGGACTACACTCCCAGTTAAACTCGACCCATGTAACCACTCATATCTTATGCTGTCCCTGCACATGTGTGAATAATAAATATATTTCCAGCACATTGGATTAAAAATTAAATGCCCAAATAGTATAACTTGTTAAACGAAATTCGTAATTATTTTCTACTGCAGTATAAAGAACTAGTTTTTTTAAATATGATATTTAAAAGCACTTACTTTTCCAAATGTTCTAAAAGTTTTGGGTGTTCTCTTTCCAATAGTGCAAATATAAAAAAGAGTTCTTGATTAACTTTTTCCATTGTCTTTTCCATAAACCTTTCTAAATAAGTTAAAGAAATCTTTTCTAAGACATGTAAAGCTTTTTGAAGACCCATCGTTAAGAGAATTGTGGCAGCTACATCATTATATCCTTGATAATAGCTAAATAAATTTGAAATTAATAATTAAGTTTACTTACTATTATATAAATATTTAAAAAAGAAAAAATACTGCACAACTTATTCATGTAAAAGCTTACATATAAAAATTCATCAACTTTCTATAGATCAAGTGCACAATAAAAAGATATATATTTAAAGTGGGTGAAATATATATTAGAAGAATGCAAATTTGCAATACGACGATTTCACGAGTTTAGACTTTATAAAGAATTATTTGGTTATTATTATTATTATTATTATGTGTTCTCGCTGCTTGATAATAAAAAATTATGGATATTGCCGATCAGTAGTGAGAAAATGGCTTAAAGACGAATCAGATTGTGAAAATGGTTACGTTGGATGACTGTATGTTAATGGTGTCGCAATCAAAAAAGGCTCATCTATTTGGAAATTTTATAAGGTTTGCGAATATTTTTTTCTTTTTTTAATCCTTCAGCTTCATTTTTCGCCATTTCATCGCAGTTTAAATAAAGTGTTTTTTTATATTATATGAGCCAAAGCTTAACTTGTATTTGCATTAAAATTAAAAGAAACGTCATGAAAGAAACACCCACATTCAATACATCTTTCCACATAGCTCGATATCTTACTCTGAGAATAGAAAGTTGAGAATAAAAATTTACATGTAAACTTAAGATAAGCTTGCAGTGCGGGTTAGTTTAATAATGTAATAATGTCTTCTTCAAGTCTGTATTTCAGCCTATATTTCATTGGCGGCTTAAAAAAATATGATTTACTTGACAATAGTAATACTAATTCATTCGCTCAAAAGTGCGTGTCATCACTTGTGGAAACAACCTTATAAATAATCATAAAATAATAGTTGAATATATATGACTACTTACTGTAAATGTGGATTTCTGTATAATACCCAACAAATTAATTGCGTCATTTCCTTTTGGAATATCTGAGTTTCTTCTTCAGTTGTATTAGAGAAAAGATGTCCTCCACTTCGAGCGACATCCTTTAAGACTTGTTGATAAACTTCACAAGGAATGCATTCATGTATTGTTCCCAATTCAGTTACAATTGACATTTCTTTATCAGATAATCTTAGTAATTCTGGCCATAGAACTTTTCGTACATCATCTATATAGAAATCATCTTAATCATTTTAAGTTTTAATGCAATAGAACGAAATAATTTTTATCTTTTTACTATAAATCTTTCTGATTGCAAAAAAATTTTTTTGAGATTTTCAGGGGTGTCTGTAAATGTTGGCAGTAGTATAAAAACAAACAATTTGGGATGAAGCGACGTCTAACGTTGTTATTTTTACAAAAATTTATAAGGTTACAACTCGAAATAAGTCGTCATACCATGCGACGTGCGACGTAGGACATATTTTGAGTCACGTCGGACGCTGTAACCTTAGAAATATGTATTTACAATATTACAACGTTAAACGTTGTTTTATCTTAAATTGTTAACTTTCATACTGCGTCCAGCATTGTCAATTTACAGAAATCCTTGTAGCTTACAATTCATAAGTAAATTCTCAAAATATCATTTTATGCAGTGTGCTTTTTTTTAAGGTTACAATCAAAGGTATTACTTCTTTAATAAACTTTTGTAATCTTTGCACGCCCGTTGATGAGATACTATATACACCTTATTATAATGTTATTTTTTATATTTACCAATAACTAAACCTTCAGAACTGATACTTAGTAATTTGAGTTTACCATAAGTAAGGTTTGATTCAATTATAGTTCCTTGTATTACTTTTATCTTCATTCTCTCTCTCTCAGTAAATAATTCTAAATTTTTAACAAACATTTATTAGACTTATATTTAATTAATAATTCGATATTGTTAATATAATTAATTACCTGGTGAATCTATATTCGAAATTTCTGGTAATTTAGGAATATCATAAATCCATGCTTTTTCTCTATCTAATGAAAACTCAATATTTTTGTTGCAATTAAAGTCATTATCTTTTGATAATGAAGAATTATTTTTATCTATCACATTTCGTCGACGAACTTTTGAAGAATGTTTATCAAGTAAGCAATTATTTAATTTAAGTCTCGAATTCTCATTAGCTTTTGAGTCAATTATGGAATATTCATCTTCCTCTTTATCCATTTTAAAATATATAATAAACTTTTTAATTTATCTTAATATTCTCGTTTAGAATATAAATTATCATCGCACTTACAGCTTTAAAGTTTAATAATATTATTATGAGCACTGTACAACAATTTAATTACATAGAGAAAAGCATATAGAGAAGAAAAAAGAAAGCATGTACATACAATGTAAAGGCGCTTACACACCTCAAGAGTCAAAAGTTTTTAAAGCTGCGGTTACACCTCTGCACCTGCAGGGGGTTGCATCCATTTGTATCAGAATGAAAAGAGCATAATGGCTATTATATCGAATTCACAAACGTAGAATCTGTAACTTTACGAAATAATTTGTATCGAATACAAAATTTAAGAAAATTATTTTCTCGATTTAATATTTGACATAATTTTTATTTTTACTAAACAATAATTGATAGAATTTTAAAATAGTCGATTCCTTATTTAGTCGAAAGTTTAAAAATCCGAAATTTAATTAAACCTAATTTTATTTTGTCGAATGGTGGTTCAATATAATGTGAATATTAATGAAATATATGATAGCCGAATTTATAACTAACCTAAATGTAACTGAACCGAAAAGTAATATTGCATATTCCTTATTCTATAGAAATTAAAAGTGTTCAAATTATTATTTAATCGAATATTATTATCTCGAATTAATTTTAACCGATACTTTAAATTATCGAAATGTAATTTAATCTAAACTAATTTTTAAGGAAAATGCAACTAAGCGAATTTCTAATTATCCGAAAGCTAATTTGGTCGAAAATTTTTATGGGTGAATTTAATTTGAGCCAAAAAGCAAGTAGCCGAAACGTCATCTATTATAATCTTAAAGTCACAGAATAGCTATTTGTAAGAATGGTTAAATAGTCGAAACGCCATCTGCTCGAATTGTCCAGTAGACGAATAGTTAAGTAACCGAATGGAAAAACGTCTAATTTACAAAAATCGAATGATAAAAGTATCGAATTGTCAATTCATAGAATGTTCAATTTGTCGA
The DNA here is from genome assembly GCA_032872475.1 of Leptopilina myrica (nomen nudum). Lineage (NCBI taxonomy): Eukaryota > Metazoa > Arthropoda > Insecta > Hymenoptera > Figitidae > Leptopilina > Leptopilina myrica (nomen nudum). The sequence continues at coordinate 5,296,024 of CM065458.1, forward strand.
AACGCCATCTGTTCGAATTATCAAGTACACTGTAAAAAATCCTAAGAATATTACCCACATTAAATGTGGCTATTTTACAGACTTTGGGAAAAGTGCCGCATTCAATGTGGCAACATAACCTTATTTAAAGCGTCACTTTTCCCAAAGTCTGTGTAATTTTCTTAGGATTTTTTACAGTGTAGACGAATAGTTAAGTGTCTGTAAAATAGCCACATTTAATGTGGGTAATATTCTTAGAATTTTGTACAGTGTGTGAGGCTGAAGGTACTGTCCCATGACGGCGTAAAGCAGAAACCATGTGAGTGAGTGAGAACGTGATATCTGTTCATCTCTTTCTATCGCATGGTTTCTGCTTTACGCCGTCATGGAACGGTACCTTTAAAGTGTGATTGTGCTTAGGTCTTTTGCGTCCACTTTCGTATTATTTTGCTCAGACCTTGAAGTTGTTTGCAGTACTTGCATGAGAGTGTCATCAGGCTGTTTATTAATTAATTTCGATAAAAACCTGAGTTAAATTAACAAATTTTAGAATTGTTTTCTTCTATTGTGAAAAGCTGAAAAATCCAAAATGAATATTACATCTGCTGGTAACTTTATTATCTTATTTACTTAAGAAAAAATAATTTTTTAACAAATTGTATGTTGCTTGTTAGTAAATTTAGTGTACCATTTTTAGCTGCATATACAGTGATTTGCAAATTGTGGAAAACATAACCTAGTAAACAACAAATAATATTAATAATATATATATATATATATATTAATTAATAAATATTGATAAACCCAGGAATATTTTTTTATTATTATTGTTTTTAAGAATGAAATTAAATATATAATATATTTACTTTTAACAAAAGTGTTGTGTAGGTTCAGTTTCTCTTTGTTTCTATTATTGATGAAGAATTAAAATATTTTTTAATTATACTATTTTATTGAATTGCAAATTAATATTTACAGCGGGAATAATATCCCTTCTCGAAGAACCAATGCCAGAGTTAAAAGTGTTTGCCTTAAAAAAATTAGATGTTATAGTTGATGAGTTCTGGCCTGAAATTTCTGAAGCAATTGAAAAAATGTAAGTTTTTATTTCAAGATTATTATGGTTATTTTATAGATTTTTATATATTTTTTTATTTGAATTGATTTTTAGTGAAATACTTCATGAAGATAAAAATTTCAATCATCACGAGCTTGCAGCTTTGGTTGCAAGTAAAGTTTACTATCATCTGGGAAGTTTTGAGGATTCACTTACGTATGCTCTAGGAGCTGGAGAATTATTTGATGTCAATGCTCGAAATGAGTATGTTGACACAACAATAGGTGAATTTTAAAATATTACCATTATATTTATTAGGCAAGTTTTTATTTTACTAGTAGCCGACTAATGTACTAAATTGACTTTTTTTATTTTAGCAAAATGTATTGACTTTTATACACAACAACGTGTATTAGAAGCTGAAGGAAAATTATCTTTAGATAACAAGGGTATTGATCCCAGATTGGAAGGAATTGTTAATCGAATGTTTCAACGATGTCTAGATGACAATCAATATCGCCAGGCGTTAGGACTCTCTCTTGAAACTAGGAGGATGGATATATTCGAGGCAGCCATTATGCAATCTGTAAGATTTACTAAAAAGAAACAATTTGATTTATGTACTTGATTATTTTGTGTAAATTTTACAAAATGTTTAAATGTTTTTATGCTTTTGTTAATATTTTATAGGATGATGTCAGTGGAATGTTGTCGTATGCATTTCAAGTTGTGATGAGTTTAATTCAGAATCGTGGTTTTCGAAATACTGTTTTACGATGCTTGGTTTCATTGTATCGCAATTTGGGAACTCCTGACTACGTGAATATGTGCCAATGTCTGATTTTTCTTGATGATCCATTGGCAGTAGCTGAACTCTTGGACAGACTGAGTAAAGGATCTCAAGATTGTGTCTTAATGGCCTATCAAATTGCATTTGATCTTTATGAATCAGCAACTCAACAGTTTCTTGGACGTGTTCTACAAGCACTAAGAGCAACAGCTCCTATTCCAGGCGCTCTTATGGTTAAGCCAATTGTCAAACCAACAAACATCAATACCACTGAACCAGTAACTGATTCCGCCTCTTCAGATGTTGAAAATAAGGTAAAGGTGACGACTGAAGAAGCTTCTCAACGCAGTATAGACAGTTTGGTAAGTGATTGAATTCTTTTAGAAGAAGGAAGGAAATGATTATTATAGAGATTGTCTCAAAACAATCTCTACAATGTGTTGACATTGTATTAAAAACTTTCAGAATTCAGAAGAACGAGAACAGCAGGAAAGAGTTGACGCGTTATCAAGTATTTTGGGAGGTGAAGTGTCTATTGATTTACATTTACAGTTTTTAATTCGTAGTAATCATACAGATATGCTGATACTAAAAAATACCAAGGATGCAATTCGTGTTTCAATATGTCACACTGCTACTGTAATCGCCAATGCCTTTATGCATTCTGGTACTACAAGTGATCAATTTCTTAGGTTTGTATTATCAAATTTTCAAACATTTCATTTTTTATAATGTCAAAATTTCTTGCACAATTTGAAACACGTGGAAGTAACCGAGTATACTGTTCATTCTTTTAACAACTTTCAAATAATATGTTAAAGCTTTGAATTTCAAATTACTATTACAGGGATAATTTGGAATGGTTGGCTCGAGCTACGAACTGGGCAAAACTTACTGCAACTGCTTCTTTAGGAGTAATTCACAGAGGTCACGAGCAAGAAGCTTTAGCTCTAATGCAGTCTTATCTGCCCCGTGACACGGGTGCAGGAGCAGGTTATTCAGAAGGCGGTGGATTATATGCACTTGGTCTTATTCATGCAAATCATGGAGCAGCCATTACAGACTACCTTCTGGGCCAGTTGAAAGATGCTCAAAATGAGGTACAGTTTTATAAAGTGTGCTTCTCAATAATTTCTGCGATAAAGATAATGCAAAGAAAAAATCATTTTAATAATCTTTGAATTTAATTCATCAAGTGTAACTGGTTTAGGGATTCCGTACAATATTTAGTGATTCCGTGCGCAATATTTTAGTCTCTTCTTTTGGTAAAATTACATTTCGATTATATTCGCATTTCGTAGGGTTTTTTGCTTCTGTTTCTTCCACTCCCCAAATTTAATTTACTTCCACGAGTGAATTTTAATAAAAATCCAATGAGCTCGCAAATTAATTTAACTATTAATTATTTTATTTTTATTTATTATAAATACAATTAACTCAAATGAATTTGATAAGTCTGTCTTTGTGACTTTCTATAATTAAAGATCAAGTTGTAATATAATAAATAGAGACACGATTTTGTGTCGATGAAAATTTTTTAATTATGCAATGAAAACCCTAAATATTATGCAAATTTATGCGATGAAAATAAAATTATGTTTCTTGAACGTAGCGAGTAAAAGTAACGAGATTACGCTCAGCAGCCAAGTAAACTATATGAATTTTTGGCGGAAACATTAAAAAAATTATTAAAATCATTTAAAAAAGATACTTTATAGTATTTTTATACAAAAAATTGACAATTATGCGATGATTATGCAAATAGTGGTAAATTATGCAATGAAAAAAAGTTATGCACTGAAAGTATAATTATGCGATTGGCTGCGATCACAAATCACATTTATTTTGTATAAATTGTTAATAATTTCCAAAATATGGAAGTTATACTTAGTTTCAGAATATTATGCGATTTGCATAAAGTTCGGGTCTATAATAATAAATAATTTTTTTCTCATTTCAAAATTTTAAAAAGGTGTTTTTTGAAAATAATCAACAAGATATTCTGTATGCTATGTCTTTTTTTATTTTATAGAGCTTTTTCAGATACATTATTTGATAAATTATTCAAAACTCTGTTGTTGCATTAAAAATATTGACATTTTAATATAAATACAATTTTGAAAGTTTAATTTTTATACTATTCTGTTATTAAATTTTATTTTAGTTTAGATATATTATGTTCAATCTACAGATACTTTAAAGTAATCTATTTTTAAAGTTCTTAGAATCTGAGATTAAAAATTTATTAATATTTTAGGTATTTTTACTTGAAATTTAAACAGTGTTTTTTAATAAAAATAATTGATTTAGATGGTGCGTCATGGCGGTTGCTTAGGTTTAGGATTAGCTGCCATGGGATCTCACAGACAAGATGTATATGAACAGTTGAAATTTAATCTTTACCAAGATGATGCTGTAACTGGTGAAGCGGCAGGTATTGCTATGGGGATGGTAATGTTGGGATCTAAATCAACTCAAGCTATTGAGGATATGGTTGCGGTAAATAATTTGGACATCAATTTTTTAAAATACTCGTTAAGGTATTGTATCTATATAGTCATTTAATTTTTACATAACAATTTCAGTACGCACAGGAAACTCAACATGAAAAAATTTTACGAGGACTTGCAGTGGGAATAGCTTTTACTATGTATGGTCGTCTTGAAGAAGCTGACCCTTTGGTGGCATCTCTAACTGCTGACAAAGATCCTATACTTCGAAGGAGTGGAATGTATACTTTAGCTATGGCCTATTGTGGAACAGGAAACAACCAAGCTATTCGTAAATTGCTTCATGTTGCAGTAAGTTTTACATAAATAAAACCTAAAATAAAATCAACAAGGTTCACATATGTCAAGGTCTCACTTTGTTGATTTTATTTTAGGTGATGATCACAATTTTTATTTTTTCCTTTATACTCTTGAAAAGAAAAAAAAATTACAAAGTGTCCAATGTTAAATATTATACAATTATTCCAGTAAATTGGCTTTCACCAGAGATACATTATTTCTTAGCAATCACATATGGGAACGATTATCTTACTTTGTTTTCTCTTTTCCGAAAAAATTTTCTAAAATAAGCAATTTTCGTCCTTTGTTATTATGTTACAATCCTTTGCATTAATTCACATATGAAAAAATATTTTGCTTTCATTATAGGTTTCAGATGTGAATGATGACGTGAGACGTGCTGCAGTTACTGGTCTGGGATTTCTTTTATTTAGGTAAAATTGAAAAATAACAATCTTTAATTTAGTTTTAATAATCTTTTTAAATCTTAATAATTATTACCATTAATTAATATCTATTTATTGTTTAGAACCCCGGAGCAGTGTCCTAGTGTAGTATCTCTTTTAGCTGAAAGTTACAATCCTCATGTTAGATATGGTGCAGCAATGGCGTTAGGAATTGCTTGTGCAGGAACAGGGTTAAAAGAAGCAATTGTACTTTTGGATCCAATGACTAATGATCCTGTTAATTTTGTAAGACAAGGAGCTTTAATTGCCTCTGCAATGATTTTGATCCAACAAACCGAGGCTACATGTCCACGAGTAAAAGATTTTCGTTCTCTTTATGCTAAAGTTATAGTGGATAAACATGAAGATGTTATGGCAAAGTTTGGTGCTATATTGGCTCAGGGTATAATTGATGCAGGTAATACATTATAATTACAATACATTATATTTTACTTATTGTCGATTGTATTTTTAGAGATTATTCATTACAGATAAAATTTCCAACTTTTTTTTATTAATTAAAAATAATCTTAATAAATAAATACGTTGAATCGTGTTTATATTTTAATGGCTTTTTATTGTTAAAAGTATTTTATTTTATTAATTTTTTAAAAATAAAAACTTGGCATTTTCTATTTTCGCCGCGATTGTAGCCGAAAAAGTGTCGCAAACTTGATTATAATCAGAGCAAAAACGAAAGAATTAGTTAAAGAAGAATATACATAATAATATATCTTTATTCTTCTTCTAATCTAATAAGTAGTAAAAAAAAAAGTACGAAAACAAATTTGCATATTTCCTTCAAGTTGAATTAACTTTCTAGGTGGACGCAATGTGACTGTTTCTCTTCAATCCAGAACTGGACATACAAATATGCTAGCTGTAGTTGGAGCTTTAGTATTTACACAGTATTGGTATTGGTATCCTTTAGCTCATTGCTTAGCATTGGCTTTTACCCCTACTTGTATAATAGCTTTAAATGCCCAGTTAAAAATGCCCAAGCTGGAAATCAAATCGAATGCACGTCCCAGTATTTATGCTTATCCAGCGCCATTAGAAGAAAAAAAACGAGAAGAGCGAGAAAAAGTTACTACAGCTGTGCTGAGTATAGCGGCTCGAGCTAGAAGAAGAGAATCAGAGAGGCGTGCTCGAGATACCCATGAAAAAATGGATGTTGTAAGTGAAAATTAATATGCAAATTTTTCATAATTGATTTATTGTAAATCGATCCCTATCTTCCTTCTTATCATGCATTAAATTACTAGTAGGCTGTCGTATTCGTCTTTTAAATTTTTAAATTTATAACTACATCCAACCATATAACTTTTTGTGTACTAAACCAAAAATGAAAAATTTTAATTACACTATGTAACACCTACTTTTTTTTAGATATAAAGAATTTAGAATTATTTTTTACATTTTCATTTAGGATATATCAACTACAGAAATAAAAGAAATCACGGAAGTGAAAGAAACGGGATTAAAAGATAAAGATGAAAAAAAGAAAGATAAAGAAGAAAAAGAATCCAAGGATCCAAAAGAAAAGAAGGTGAAAGATGAAAAAGACGAAAAACTTGAGAGGAAGGAATCTGAACCAAATTTTGAAATTCTACAAAATCCAGCACGAGTTCTTCGTCAGCAGATGAAAGTAGTGCAATTAGTTGAAGACAGTCGTTATATTCCTGTTAAAGATATTCAAATTGGAGGAATAGTTATGGTTAAGCATATTCAGATAGGAAAAGAAGAAGAACTTGTGGAACCAGTTGCTGGTAAGTTGTGATTTTCCACCAATAGTTACTAAATGAATATCAATTTTATAATTTAATACAATTGAAATTCATAAAAAAAGAAAACAATTTTATTGTTGATTAACTTAATCTCTTTTGCTTTAGCATTTGGTCCAAAACCAGACGAAGAAAAAGAAGCAGATACTCCAGAACCATTTGATTATACTGAGGAGTAAAGTAAATAGATTTGTATTTTTTTCAGTTATATAAAGAAATTACAATAATAATATTCCTTCACATACATACATTCATTATAAATTATTACATTTACTAAAATTTGTAATAAAAGTTATCAATAAAAAAATATAAAAAGAAATATAGAATTTACATTACATATATAATAATTAATTCAATAAAACTTTTTTTTTTTTTTTCTTCTTCTTCTTCTTCTTATAAAGCTGACAAAATAATTATTAGCATAAACAAAAGTCCACACTGTGTAGCAAGCACCATTATATTAAAGGTGTAACTTCAAGAACACGAGTAATAGTACATAAATTATTTTATTCACTTAACAAAAGCGGTTTGTGCACATAAGTAAAAAATTATTATTATTATTATTATTATTATTTATCAGTACATAGAATAGTTATACTCATGTATTATATAACTTGAGTCGAAATTTTATTTTCATTCAATCTTATTAATTCCTTTTTATTCTATAAAATTTATTATTAATAATTTTCATGGTTGGAAGAAATTAAAAAAAAGATTATTAATATACCCAATTATTGCCAAGGTAGGATGTAAATATACATATAAAATTCTGTCTTTATATTATTGTTTTCATCAACACTAGAACTACGGACGCAGCATATAGAGCTCTGTTTAGTAGCCCATTTTTAATATTTCATTATTATTTATTTAAAAACTGTCTACCAAATGCCAAAAGATTTAATAATAATATGCTTTTAATAATTTTGTATGGCAAATGAATTAACACAAATATGCGGAGCAGAATAAATTTGTCTTTTCGGTAGTTTTAGTGTTAAAGAAATACAAGGTATTTTTTTTCTCAATATTTTATTATTTAATAATAATATTTTTACTCAACTTTTGAAATTGTGGCATGTAGAATGTGGTAAAAAAAGACCTTTACAATCTTGTACGTAATATCTGGAAAATAGTAAAACTACTTTTTCTTTCTATTTTTGTTTTTCAGTATTAATCAAACAAAAAATTTTTAATTGAAGACTAAAAAGTAAGAATTTCAATTTCAACTACTTAAATTCGAAGGCTACACATATATATTTCTGCAAGACAAACCAATTGGGTAATGATTACAATCATCGAGCATTATTCGTTTATATCAATAAAAAAAATTTCGAATCAATTTTTCTCAAACTCTTTTGTATATAGTAGGCGATTTTAAATTTTTTAAGAAAAAATTAAGTTTCATTTGACTAATGTTGCGTAACGTGTGAAAAAGAAATTAATTAATTCTCTAAATGTTTAATTTACATTATTTTCTTTCTATTATGTACTCGCAGTGATTTTTGAAAATATTTATAACGACAAAAGATTTTATTCATTTGAACGTTCATAAATTATAATGGATCAATATTTTCGTACAAATTAAATACAAAAGGTTTTAACTATATCAATTTATTACTCTAAATATTCCTCATAGCATAGAGGATATCTTAAGGATATTTTAATGGTTTTTTATACGTATAAGAATATTGTATAATATATTATAGATTATTTAGGTCGCAGATTTTAGTTCAGTCAAATATTACAACCCAAGAATCAATTTGATCAAAGTATAAAAACCACTACCAAATTTAAAAAACATTTTTTAAAATAAATTTTAAAGTTCACATTATCATCTTTAATTTTATTGAATTGCCCTTTAATTTCTTGTTAATTAATGTATCTGAATTTTGAATTTGTATCAAGCTGTAAAATTTCCGTATTCAATTAGAATATTTTTTATTTTTTTATTATGTTAATGCATTGAATGCAACTATACTTTTACATTCTCGGTAAAAGAAGAATGGTAAAGTCCTAGCCATCAATGGGTTATTAACATATGATACATACCTTATTGAATAGGAATATAGGAATCTTATTTATGATATTAATAGTTAAAATTTTAAAAACTTGATTTTCCTTTGTGATATTTTTTTGACTAAATACACATGTTTTATAAGAATATAATCAATCGAAAATGTAAATTTCGGCTTAACAATTATATATTACTATATATAGTTATAATTTTAAAACGCAGTATATTGTTATATGATATTTCACAGGCAGTGCTTACAGCTATTCAAGCTGAAACTTTACTTATTAATATTATACCTACAATAGCTATTTAACTTATAATACATGACGATCTTATCCATTATACATTAAATACTTTTACTCTCACAATTAGTTTGTAAGCTTGCAGCAATATCTAGATAGCACATAATCCTGCAGCATAAATATAATAATAAATTAAATAAATTATATGTTTCATAAAAATTTTAATCATCTTTGGGAAAATTAATAAAAATTATTATTACAACTTGCATCATTTTTATACAATATATTATACATGTTATATTAAATTAAAATTAAATATAAGCTTACTGCAAGATTAAGTACTAGTATAGTACAAAGTAGAAAAATGTCCTCTTAACTCTATATACAATAACATCAGTAGAGGTGCAGATGATTTGAAATTATGAGGATATTTTGCAATTTGCAAAAGACTTGCTAAAAACTCACATGTTAATTGAATGCTGTGGTAAATTTTAAAGAAATAATTTTTTAAAAAACGGCTGTTTTTGTTTTCAACACTTTTGTCAATAATTTAAAAATTTTTTCATAAATGTATAGTTATACATAGTTTTTTATTCAAAATTGTTACGCCATGTGTTGTTGACATCCAAAATAAGGCTATAGGAATATAATAATTATTGCGTATCTTCAATATTATCCATTTCGAGGAGTTGTGGTCTGGTACTGTGCTTGCGATTGACGCAAAATCGATTTACTAAATAGCACTTTTAAGTGATAAATAAAAAAGCACTCAAAATTTGCTGTATTCATGCACACTGGAAAAAATGTATTTGATTCGAATAATCGATTATTTGTCTATTATATGAAATACAATATGACTTGAATAAAAAAAAGGTTACTTAAATGAAATAAATATATTGTAATTTAATTAAATACACCAATTAACTGTTTTAAAAATTATTTGATAGAAATAAATATTATTTATTCAATAACAGACAAGTACTTGATCGTTTATTCAAATTATAGACGCGTGCACGCGTGTTCTCTTTATATATGTAAGAACAAAACTAATATTTTTTTTAATAAAAATCTTTTCATGTTATATTGTGACGACTGATGCCTATTTATTTCAATTGAATCTTCAGCATACACAACCATTGTCGTTTTCTGATTCTGCTCCTGTTTGTAATGATTGGTTTTGTAAATCGACAGCTATTATCAAAAGCGTTAAGGCACATAATAGTTGTTTAATGCTATTATATAAATGTAACACACAACGATTAGAAACATAAAAAAAAAGTTGAAATTAAAAAATTGTATACTTGACAATATTATTTTTTATTTTTTATACATGCACGAATTTGTAGGTATATTTATCACTCGGAATGATTTTATTTTAATAAAACAGTATCGAGTGCAACGCGCGATCACTTCGAGTCGGGCCATATATACTTGGGCAAAAATGAAAACAGTATCCTTTACGTTTCAGCAATTTGACAGCATTAGAAATTTTTATGCATTTTATAAATCCATAAAACAAATAGTATTTATTATATTTACAATTTTTCAAACCTATACCTATAATATATATATAATATACGTAAGAGATACTGTTTTTATTATTATATATATACCTTACTGCTCCAAGTAATCGCATTTAATTTATTCTATATAGTGTTTTGTTTTTCAATTGTTAAATGTGTAATAATTATTATGTATATATTGACCGGTTATTAATAAAATCTTTGTGGATAAATTGATCATAATAAATATAATATTTGATGTGGAACTTGAAGTTCTCTGAATCTATTCCATCATTATTTTAATATAAAATCTTGCTTCCAATTGTTTTTAATTATTTGTTTTTAAATTCTACGAAATACTCATAAATTTTCATGTAAAAATTGTAAATTTGTAATAGTCCATTTAAAAAAAAAATATCCCCATCATTACTAGTGCAGTTATTATATCTGTATTTTATAGTATTTGCATTGTACTCTATACTATTGTGTGTATGTATTTATGAAACAATGTTTTATCGAACAAATTTTAGGATATATTTTCATTTTATCCCAAAAATAAACATCAAACAAGAATTTCTTTATATAAAATTTTTTTTTATCCTGTGAGTTACAATATACTTTTTCAATATTAAGATTTTCTTCAATTGTGAAAAAAATTATTATGAATCAATAAATATAAACTTGATTTAAAATCTTGTCTTACTAATATAATATGTATTATTTATAATAATTAAAGATGCCAATTAGTTTTTTTTCAATAATATACCCTCTAGAATATTCATACTGCACCCAATTTATTTAGAGGTTTAATAAATTATACAATATTAGAAGCGAAATTATCACTAAAAATATATAATTATTAACAACTAAAATTCTGTGCTATTCTTGAAGTTTAAAACGTAATGTCAACAATTTCATTTTTCAAGTATAAAAAAATTATTTTTAAATTCTTTAAAAACTCCAGCATAATTTTAGAAAAATATACGATGCAAATATACACTATACTCATTAACCAAGTTTCGAAACTTTCGTTCCGCCGTATTTATTTTTAATATATAATTTATAAATAAGTCAGTTTTAAAAAATGCATTTTAAAAGATAACAAATTAATTTAATTACTTAGTTAATTAATTAATTTTGTAATATGGTTTACTTTAATTTTTTTGAGTAAACTTTTAGAATATTTTTTTCTGCAATAAGATTTCTTTATTTCATATCATATAAAAATTTCTGAAAAAGCAGTCTATAAATCTTGTTTAAAGCCGTCTATAATAGATAGTCTAAGAAGTATTATCTTTTTTTTTTAAAAATAAACTAATATGGTTTAAAGTATAATAGTATTCACTCTATAATAACTATAATTCTGGACAACATTTTATTCAATAATATTAGTGTCTTTATATGTGACATGGACAGTTAAAAGGGACCTACGACCCGAAATAAAAGATTTCGAGAAAAACGACTTCGAAGTTTACCAAATTAGTTTTTTTTGCACTGTTTTTTGTTAAAGTACCTAAATTTGAAGTGAAATTGTGAGAAAACTAATGCAGCTAGAGAGCTGCGGTTTATTGCGTTGGAAAAAGCGGCTTATTTACTATAAGAATAGATAAAAAAGTGAAAATCGACTTTTTCGGATCGTAGGTCCCTTTTAACTGTCCGTGTCATATATATATATATATATAGAGTACATAAATTATTAACCCGTGAAAATAAATAATGAGCTTCATGCAATAGTTTGTTTTTACCTTCTATAAGATGAAAGTAATTCTTTTAAATATTCACTCAATTTAGCTATAGTTTTCCAGTTGATTCTAAAATTATATACTTAATTACTTGCTTCTTTATACATAATAGATGATTGATTACTTTTCTTAATAATTGAAACTAGAAATGCGCAGATAGCACATTACGAGGCGGTCAAATCGACGTGATAATTATTGACAAAGGTATTATATTTCAGAAAAGGTCATTCATTTTCTACGTCATCTAAATAATCCATTCAACGTAATAATATACTATATATCCATATATTCTTACCTATTATAATGTAAAAAAGGTTTTAGCCATCCCTTTTATAAATTTGTCACATGTTTTTTGAGTAGCTTGCGGCAATTTTTGCAAGTTTAAAATACACGCCAATAATATTGCCACAATCCAAGTAAATGGGATATCTGCGAATTTAAGTAGTTTTTGTTTCTCTTGTAGAAATGCATATTCCAAAAATATGACTAATGTCATCTTTTCTTCCCTCTATCTTATGATGCCAGTTAAACAATAATTATTTAACAATTTTTATTCCAACTCTTCTTTAAAAGAAATAATTGATATTTGCAGTTTAATGCAAAATACATTTTATATAAATAAATAAATATAAAGTAATGAAATATAAAGTAAAATGCAAAGAATGAAAATAAATAAAGACTAAAAATGACAATCAATATGTGCGCTATTAACGCTGTCAATTTATGTGTGCCTTGAAACATTAAATAAATTATTATCGACTCTACAGAACAGTAACCACCTCAAATTAATTTTGTAAAAAATGAATAAAACAAAATTTAATTTTTTAATTTACTTAAATTAGACTGTGGTTGTACCACTAGAACCGTTGAAGATTTAACATGCACAACTGCTCTCCGACGATTTCAGTTCAATTGGCGTGTCCTTGAGAACTACTTCTTGCACTACAGGTTAAAGACACATTAAGGAAAACATAAAAAAGTTAACTGAAAAGATAATCAAAAAAATATTCAAAATATTCAACTGAAAAAAGAAACCATAACCCAAACAACCAATATCTATAATTTAATGTTTAAAGCAAAAGTTATTATATGGACCATATGAATATGCGTATAAGAATAAATATATAAATAGTTTTCTTTTAAAAATTGTTAAAGAATAAAAAATTGTAATTAAAATTTTCTGTAGTTTGACGAGTTGGCGGAAAAATTTAAAAATTCACGGGAATTTCTCAGTTTTTCTCGAATTTTCCAGTCACACTATAAGCATTCTGAAAAATGCATAATTTTTCTTCAACTTTCTTATATCCGGACTGTCATTTAGCAGAAGCAGAAAAAGGTCGCAGGTCTGTTAAATGACAATTCTGTCACGTATCAGATAATATGTTATCAGTTAATGACAAGCCTGAAATGTTATAAAATACATAATATTGGAAATTTTTTTAAAATGAACACATTAAGAAAGCTCTAACATGTATGATTTAGGTGTTTTTGAAAAACAATAGAAAATACAGTAGAGGATGACCCACACGGAAAAAGAATAAATTAGAGGGTAGCTCTAAATAATGTGAATGTTTGCTGTGAAATCTCTCAAAATTAGCTACAGTAATATAGTTTTCAATAATTATGCCTTCATAGTTTGAACGTGTCGCACTCATAATAAAGAGCATGCACTTTTAATAAATTCCAAAAATTGAGAGATAATTTAGTCACAATTGACAAAATTTTATAATGTGCTTTAGTGTGGACAGGCTTTACTAAAATTTTAACTAAAAGGATACTGTCTTCTGGAGGCTTATTTTCAGTAGAGTCCATTCCAGGTAAAGCTGCCGCCACTCTTCTAAACAACTACAAAAGAGAAACATAAATTTTCTGCATTAAAAAAAAATATGATAAAAGTAAAAATAAGTAATAATCAAATAAGATTTTTTTTATAAATATATAAAAGAATTGGTACATATTAAATGTTTACTTGACGATATTTTCGTGACACTTTTGTTAAAAGATTGTTCGCATTATTATTGCATATACTGGCTCACTTAAAATAGTATACGTAACTCAGAAAAAGAGTAGGGTAATGTGAGCGCGATTCAAAACATTGGTTAACTCATCTAACTATTTAATACCTGTATAAGTTTTAAATTTTGTCTGCAATTTTTTAAAAAATATGAAAGAGTTTAAAGAATTGTCAAAAACAGTTTTCATTAAAAAATTATTTTTTCAAATTTGACGATTGTTAAAAGTTTTAAGTAGTTTATTATGCGCGTGGAGTCGTACCGATGATTTCCAACGGTATAATCCCTCTTGTCTATATAGACGAATTTTGTTGCAAAATTTGGAAAATTTTGAGTGGTCTTGGAACTTTTGAGATACAAAATATTAAAATGTTTAGAATGCCAAAAACTTCATTTCGAGAAAAAGGGAATTAAAGATTGTGACATCAATTGATGATAATATCTATGGTTCTTCTGCAAAGTTATTAAGATAAGAATTGTTTTCAGTTCAGGGCATCTTAAAGATGAAAAACCAATAGACTTTAAATTTTTCCCCCATCTTCATTTTGAAAATATGGAATACTTTTGTAAAGAACCGACAAAATGGACTAAATGTGGACAATCACATATAACGACTTTGACGGACAAAGTCAATTTTATCCGAGACTATTACCCAACGTCACGAATTGACCCGAATTTTTAACAAGTTGAAATTCACAACATTGATCAAAGAATAAAGTGTTTTAATATTCTTAAGAACAATGTAATGTCCATATTAATATCGTCTAGAATTTTGCATCAATTTAAACAAAAGTATAAGTGACTGAGCAAAATCTAAAAAGCTTTCAAAAATGTCAAAAATTTGTTATTGTTTATTTGTTTATTTTAAAAAATTTGTCATTTCATGTATACGTAGATGACCGTGGTAATATCAAAGTTTTATTATTTAAATTTTGCAAAAAATCTGTAAATAATTAATAATTATACTGCAATCTTTAATTGTTTAAACAATTAATCGTTTAATGATTTCATGTTTTTTTAAAAATATAATTACAAAAATTATGAAATTTTTGACCCACTCTGAGTGGGTTCTAGTAATTGTAGTTCAACTGGAATTATAAGAAATTTAATTGGTTTCATTAATAAAGTCTAGTTAAATAGTAAAACTTTTCATTAATCACAGTTGAACTGTTTCACTGTGCATGAAAACTAACTCATTCTTCATGTCAAATCTTTCGTCGAGACTCTCAACAACAAATAATGAATATTAAAAAAACAATCTTACCTGCTTAACATTATAACCTGCTTTAGCACTAGTCTCAATGAACATCACATTTAATTCTTTAGCTTTTCTTTCACCTTCTTCAGTAGACACTTGTCGTTTATCACTCAAGTCCGTTTTATTTCCAACTAGCATAATTATTACATCGCTACCACGTTCCGTTCTAACATCATCAATCCATTTTGAAGTTTGATGAAAAGAATTTGCATCTGCAAAAATTCATTGAAAAAAAAAGAAATTTTATTATTTTCTATAAAAGTTGATCCAATTTAATAAAATTGACCACAAATTATAAAAAAAAATCATCACATAAATTTATAAATTTGATGCTCAACTGTGAAAAACAATTTATTAACTTACTTGTGATGTCGTACACTACAACTGCCACAGTAGAGTCTCTAATGTAACTAGGGATTAGAGATCGGAAACGTTCTTGTCCAGCAGTATCCCATAATTGTAATCTGACAGTTCTATCCTCCAAATACATGGTTTTACTTAAAAAATCTATACCTATTGTAGCCTATAAAATTAAAACAAAAAGAAACTCTTAAAACTAAATCAATTCTCGTCAACTTCAACTTTTACAAAAAATAAATTTTAAATAAATAAAAATACCTGATAAGTGTTGTCAAAACTATCATACATGAACCGAGTGATTAGAGATGTTTTTCCCACTGTAAAAAATTTTTTTTAATTATTAAACTATAACTACATTACAATCATCCACAATTGATATTAAAATGCTTTTAAACATATATCTTTGTAACACTTGATAAATACACATAACATAACACAATAATTTTAAAATTTTTCGATTCCAATTAGATGTAATAATTTTTTGTCACTCCCTAATGGAAAATAAAAAGAGAGTACATATTTATGGTTATTTGTTTACATCGCTTTTATAGAACTAGCATTAGATTCTGGAATTTCATAGAAAAAGCCAATTGTGTTGATTCAAAAAATCTAAATTTCTTATGCCGCTTTCAAATTCTTACAAGGTAGTTTTTTTATTAAACAAAAATTTATGTCTCTCGGTATAAAAAGTTTTAAAAATACATTCTAATCTAATATTTTCTGAAAGTTATACTAATAATGAAATTGATCAACTAAAAGTTGATTAGAAAAAATTAGAGACACAAATATTTGCTGCATTGTAAAAAAAAAAAAAATTTCTTTTAATAATATAATATTCTTATAAAATCTATGCCATGTATTTAATGAAAATTGTAAAATGCATTTCACAGATTTTTTAAGCCAGCTTTTAATGCTTTCTTACCACTCTGTTCGCCAAGAAAGACAAGTTTAAACTTTCTTAATGGATTTCCAAAATCGCCTGAAGACGACATATTTAGAAATGGTAATTTGCAGTATATAATTCTCTATTTCCAATTATTATCAATGGTAAAATATTGAAAATAAATAATTTTTCATTTGCCTAAAAATCAAATTACTTGACAGCTCTATAATGTAACAGCCACTCCTTTTTAATACGGCAGCCACGTTTGGCTAGGAAATGACGTCACTTTTAAATCATATTTGGAAAAAGAAACTTGTGAAAAACCTTTTACGTGAAAGTAAAGGTGCGTTCTCATCTCGGCTTTCTGACTGTGCGCGGGCCGCGGATGGACGAATGATGAAAGACAATAATAATGGCAATAAGGGAACGTGTGAGCGAGAAGAACAATCTCCGTCCTTTTCCAACTCATGCTTTGCGTATAAAGGCCAACGCAGAATAGAATCTTTAACCGGACCGCAATCGTAAGCGTAACCGTAAGAATATGAGTTAAAGAAGGATAAACAATATACCTATCCTTCTTTAACTCATTCTTACGGTTACGCTTACGATTGCGGTCCGGTTAAAGATTCTATTCTGCGTTGGCCTTAAATCGATGCGATTTTCCCATTGAAGCTCAATGCAAAAATCCAATCGACTATGGGACCCCCTTAAGCATACAAAACTTGTGCATGCGGTTGCCATTGTGAAGTACAAGAGTAGTATGAGAAAGAGAGAGAGAGAGAGAGAGATGAGTGTACGCCTGTTTTTTTCTTACTCATTATTAAGTTGAATATTAATTATTATTATTATGCGCAATGAGTGTAACAAGGATATGAAATCAATCGTTAAAACGCAAGCATGTAAACATAACCAGAGAAGGGCTGTGCTGCTGCACACAATTGTGGATGCTCCATTCTTGAGGAGAATATGGTTTAGAAGAATTTAGCACTTTAAAAATACATTTTTTTCGAAAAAGTTTTTTTAGAATCAATATTTATATTTGTAATATGATTAGTGTATTTTTTAAGTACATATTATATTAATGAAAAGAGAAAAATGAATGGAAACTTTATTTCATTTGAAAAATTTTATTTTTCACCATTATCTGTATTGGGAGAATTTAATAGTCTTTTTAAAAATAAAATAAATATCAAATTTTCATAATAAAATTTTACGTGATGTTTTCAAGTACTCGAGAAGCTGTAAGAGTTAAAGTTAAGGTATAATATCTACTTATTATCTTCTTATTATCTTTTTAATATTATTATATACCTAGTTTTTGTATATTATAATAAAAATGTAAACATAATACAGTTGATTTTCTTTCATGTTTAATAAATTATTGAAAGAGTAAGAAAAGAAATGAATTAATTAATGTTAATTAATCGATTTTTATTTTATTAACAAATAATGTAGCTTACATTATTAAAAAATTATTATTGCCATATTCCAATATATATATATATATATATATATAATAACTAGGAATTTCAATGTGTGTATAATATAATAAAGAAATTAATGATAAAAACATAATTTTTTTAGAAATGTGAAATGCGACATGAACCAGAATATCGAAAATTTTCTGTTGATCCTCAAATTACATCTATAGAAGTTTTACAAAGTATATTAATCAAGGCCTTTGATATCAAAGGGTAATGTAAAAAATGATTTGAATTATGTAAACTATCTGCTTTAAATAATAATAATAATAATTAATCACAAGTAAATGTGAACAAATTTTACAGAGACTTTTCCATTTCTTATCGTGCTATTGATGATTATGGTTCTGAAACTTATTTATTCCTTTTGTCAGATTGGGATTTGGATGCAGCGTTTATTAGGTAAATTTGATTAAAATCTAATTAAATATTACGATTTGTTTGTTTTATCTATGATGACAATTATTAATTAAAGAGAAAGTAAGTAGAACAAAAATTAATTTAATTTAGTAATTATTAGCAAAGTCTAATTGTTATATAGATTTTACGACTACCGTAAGAGAGGCTAAATTCGCTCATGTAGGGTAAATTCGCTCAACAGATATCTATTTTTTAAAATTCGATTAACATACTTTTTAGAGAGAAATATTTAAGATTTACAATTGTTTTGGTTAATATAAACAATAAACTTTAATTTAAAATTTATTTGCAGCAGATTCATTGATAACTTTCAATAAAAGTTATATTTAAACCGCAAGTTAGTAATTTTCATATTGAACAAGTAGTATGAAAACGTAGGTAATAAAGTTTTACTTGAAAATTTTTAAGTTGAATCCTTCTGAACATTACGTTTCCTGTATCGCCAACATGATTTTCATAAAGCACAAAACTGAAAGCAATAAATAGGTTCTGCAAAAAATAAATTAAAAAAAAAATTCAAATTTGTAGTGTAAATTCTCTCAGGAAATAAGTCTACAAAAAACATGTTTGGGCCTGGATATTTTAAGTATGTTAATTATTTTAATTTATAATTCGATTTTTTTTAATAATAGTACTCTTATAACTGAAGATTAAACGATTTAAAACGGTTTAAGCACTAAATTGTCAAACTTAACCTTATTTTTTATGGTTATGAGTACGTTTAGTCGAATGATTGAATATAATTACTTATTGATAAAACAATATTAAATATTTATTCCAATAACTTTGGACATTGTTCTTAATTTTTTTCTTTATTGATTCTAAAGAATATTTAGTTCTATTTTTGCAAATTATAATATATTTTGCCAGAATAATAATGGTGAGCGAATTTACCCTCATTTTAAGGTAAAGTCGCTCACAACAAAACGGCTTATAAATAGTTTTCTGTTACATATTTTAATTTTTTTTTTATTCAATAGGAAAGAGAAAAGGTTAGAGATTATATATTTTCAGTGCCAATATTAATTTTCATCGTTTCTCGAAGTTATTTAAAAAAGAATTGAAAAATTGAGCGAAATTAGCCTCATTTACGGTATATTATACTTTTATTAATATTAATTAATAATTCAACATTAAACATTATAGTGACTTACAACTGTATATGTCTGAACCATATAACCACCAATACAATATTTTGATTGCATATGTGCTAAATTTTTGAATATATCATTGTATCATGTATAGTAGATGGAGTTTATTTTTACAGTGCATCGGACCCTTATCTTTACCTTGAAGTAAATATAAAACCATGCAAATATGACTACGATGAAAATTTGCGAAAAGTGTCAACTAAGCAACAAAGCCCAGGGGTTCCATGTAAAACTCAAAAACTTCCGGGCTTGATATTAAATAAGGTAAATTATTTTACTATATATAGTACACTACTATATTCAAATAGGCAAAAAAATGCGATTACGGTTCAAAAGCTTCAAATAAAAAATCCCTTAAATAAAATATTCCAAACTAAAAGGTTCTATAATCTTGAAATAAAAAAAAATCAAATTTAAATACATTATACAGTCGCGTCGTCGGGAATTATCGCGTTACGCGGATGCATAAAAGATTATTTAGACCATAATTCCGCTTAGATGCAAATATGTATACATCAATATTGAAGGGTAACTCATCATTGTCGTCAACAATTTTCAATAAAAAATTTTCTGATATTTTCGCGCAAAATACATGCTCTGTCCTTCTTTGACGTACAAAAAATTTACAAATGTACGATCAAAATAGACATCATGTTATGGACACGACAAACATGAACTTTGAACTATATTTCCTTTCGAAAGATGATAAATTATTTAACTATTTTAACAGTTTATTAACATTCGGCCCCAGTCTCGCCCCTATTACTATTATATTTATTTCTAATTTTAACACATTGAACAAAAATATTAAAATATTGTGTCAAGATATTACGTTTTGCACTATTTTTCTTTCGGAATTTGAAAGATATCACTGATGGTAAGATTATTTTAGTGTTTGTTTCATTAAATTTCGTCATGTATTTGAAATGTTATTCAATTATTATTTAATAGCTTTTTTGTTTATAAAAATTTTGTATAAACATTATATAAACAATTTTTTCGTTTTTTTATGCTGAATTTTTTCCAAAAAGAATCAAGTGATTGGATTAAAATGCGGAAAGGAGATGTAACGATTTCAAAAACTATTGAATTATTTTGACCTACTATTTGGTGGAAACATTTCTTTTTATGTGTAGATTACAATTCCAGAGTTTCATTGCAATATTGCTGGTTTACTTACTCTGAAAAAAGTAAAATCTCCAATGATATATCGCACATGTTGAATGTCAAATATAATTTAATTGAAAACAAAATGACCATCATTATCAAGTTAATTATTGATAAAAATTTGTTAAAAGTTACGCAGAAATTAAATGAGTGTATAACTCTCATACTACGTTAACATTATTGCTTTTTTATTTATTGCCTATATAATTACACTGTGTTAGGTGCTGAACCAACTATCAAAAATACAAACTGCAAGTAATGCAGCAACATCATCTTTACAAGTGGAAAAAACATTTAATTTGGTACAAAGAGCTCTTGGAAATTTAGCAGATGATGACAACGTTGAACAACTTACTCGTCCACCACTAACGGATATTGAATTTAGAAAATTTTTAGACCCAATAGGACAAATAATTTGTTCAAAGGAATTGAGAGCTGTTATTTATTTTGGTGGTATTGAACCAAGTTTGCGTAAAGTTGTGTGGAAACATCTTTTAAATGTATATCCAAATGGCATGTCCGGACGTGAAAGAATTGAATACATGAAAAAGAAATGTCAAGAATATCAAAATTTAAAAGACAAATGGAAGTCATTGATTCGTCAGGGTCAAAATATAGATGATATTGGATATGTTACAAATATGGTTAAAAAGGATGTCCTTCGAACGGATAGGCATCATAAATTTTATGCAGGATCCGATGACAACCAGAACATTGCTAGTCTTTTTAACATTCTGACAACTTATGCTCTTAATCATCCAACCATCAGTTATTGTCAGGGCATGAGTGATCTTGCTTCACCTCTCTTGGTTATGATGCGTGACGAAGCTCAAGCTTATATTTGTTTGTGCGCATTGATGAGAAGGCTTAAAGATAATTTCATGTTGGATGGTATTACTATGACTACAAAGTTTGCTCATTTGTCACAAGGTATAAAGTTGTTGTTGTTCTTAAATAAATTTTTCTCAAATAATATTAAATGTTGTAATGTTTTGTCATATAGGCATACAGTATTATGATCCGCAATTTTATGCCTATCTAAAATCTCATCAAGCCGATGATCTTCTCTTTACTTATCGATGGTTGTTACTGGAAATGAAGAGGGAATTTGCATTGGATGACGCTTTAAGAATGCTTGAAGTAAGTTGGGCAGCATTACCTGCTCTACCTCCTGTTGGAGAATTGTGTTTAGTGGAAACACTGTTCTCTCCATCTTCACCACAGTCAAGTTCTAGTTTAAAACAAATTCGAGGTAATGCCTATACTAAAGTTTGCGCTATTCGTCGACAAAGTTCACAGATGACCACCACCACCACCAGCAGCAGCAAAAGAGCTAATGTGGATGATGGTAGCTTAGAAACGTAATATATTATTATTTAATTTAATGGACATTTTCATCTAGTGTGTGTGTGTGTGTGTGTGTGTGTGTGTATATATGTACCTCAAGTTAAAAAAAATTATTTTGATTAATTATTTAATAAAGTAAATAGTTGATAAAAATTGTTTTTAAAGCCTGAGATATTTTTTAGAAAATGAATGTTAAAGCAAATTTGAACAAAATAACCTTATTTCACAGTATATATTAAAGGTTAATCATTGAAAATTAGAAAGCTGAATGTCAAGAAAGTTTGATATAAATTATATACTAAAATAATAATATATTGTACATCTATACGCAGATCACAAGGACTGCCTTTAGAAATAAATACGAATGCAAAGGCTGTGATAAATAAAAATATTTATTCTGAAGATGAGTGTTTAAAAACTGAAACTTTATCAAATGAAAGTCCAAGTATGAAAGTAAACTTGAAAGAAGGATTGAGCTTTGTAGAAGAACAGAAACTTTTAGAATCTGAAAAGAAAACCCTAAGAGTTGTCAAGAATTTGAATGAATTTTTGAATTTTTCAAGTTCCAATCGCACAAAAAATGATTATCCTCAAAAAGAAGATGTAAAATTAGGAATCAACGATTCCTGTTCGGATGATTTCACTGATTTTTATCCTATGTCAACTGCAATGACAAAAGAACTGAAGCAGGAGATTGAATCTTTAAATCGCCAGGTTCGTGCCCGCATTTATAGGTTGAGTCAACATTAAATGGGCAACATGTAATCGCATTTTAAACATATTAATGTCCATTGTAGAACTTTGTTTTGAAATATTAAAATATTTATAGCTACATACTTTAATGTTATACTGTTTTTTTAAATATAAAATTTGTACTTTTCGTCTTGTCATTATATATTATTGTAGTTATAAATGTAGATGAACATAATAATTAACATTACAGATATTTGGTTCTTCTTCATCTAATAATTTACACATATATAAGGAAAATAAGGTGATTGAATTTGAAGAATGTGATGTTGAAACAAATGAAGAAAATTTTAGTTCTGCGGCTGATGAACTTGATTGGATGAACTCATTGTATAAAGGAAAACATGAAAATAATCTTTTGACTTCAAAAGAGAATGTTATAATTGGAAATAGTGAGAAAGTTCAAGATGATAAAAATGGAATAACATCTGACACACCAGTTGGAATTTTCAAATATTCTTTGAGGTATGATTGTGTATTTGTACAAATTCATCTATTTAGATTTTTTGTCGATTAAATGGAAACAACTGTCTTTTTTCTGAAGAAAAGTCAGTTTTTCAGAATATTACATTTGGAGTCTTTCCTAAAGATTTTAATTCTTATTATTATTAATTAACTAAAACTGGGACGTATGGGCAAAAACTAGTACCGTACCAGTAGTTTGAATTCATTAATTAAATTACTATTTTTATTATATTATTATATAGTAAATAAATAAATAAAAATTGGGCTTAAGGTTCAAATCTATCATTATACTACTTCCCATTTTGTATTAAAAATAAAAAATGAGATAATCTCCTGAAATAAAATAATAATCCACAAAGTAGTCGCTGCGTCTTTTTCATGTGGACGTACACATATTATGTACTTGTTAAATTATACATAATCAGTGTAATATATATGTTTATGTTAATTAATTTTTTACAGACCTGAGAATTGCTCTCAACAGGCAGGAACTGATACAAAAAATCAAAACAGTGTGGAAATTGAAAACACTCGAATATCATTTCAAGAAAATTGTCAAGAAGCAACAGAAATTATGAATCTTATAGCATCTGATGTAAATGAGAGTAAATATTCACTTCCTCCTCCAAATGAATTTGGAGGTGGCAATCCATTTTTAATGTTTTTATGTATTACATTACTTTTACAACATAGAGACTATGTTATGCGCAATCAAATGGATTATAACGAAATGGCTATGCATTTTGATAAAATGGTTCGTCGACATAATGTTAATAAAGTCTTAAATCAAGCAAGACATTTATTTGCTGGATATATGAGGACACATTCTAAAACTGACTATATTAACGTGTAACAGCTTATTATTATAAGCATTACATTACAATTATTATTATTATTATTTATTTACAAGTCAAGAACAAAGAAAGTTATCACTTTGTTCTATTGTATTAAAATTATATTCTTAATTTTTCTTAATTCAAAAGTATTTCTTTGAATATAGAAGTTGAATAAGAAAAGCTTATTTTATTTAAAAATATATTTAAATATTCTCAAATGAAAATATAGATGTAATAATTAGAAATAAAAACATTTTTATTTAAATTATATCATAACAGAGAACATATGTTGTCAATTCACCCCCCCCCCCTCTCTCTCTCTCTCTCTTTTTTTTTTTATTAGTCGAGTACATCCAGTACGTGGCGTCAGAGAAATCAGCTTTTCGTCTATTACTTTTTAAATATTTATTTTTAAACTAAAGTGTAATGACAAAGTATTCTTTATTTCGTTCCACCCAACTTGGACTACCTAATTTCTAATACCGTTTCATGTATAAAATTTATTTAAAAGCAGCGACCGTCTCCGTAAAGTTTAGTTTCGTTTCAGTTTCTGAGTCGACACGAAACAAAAAAAAAAACTCAAACTGAATTTAGTTTCGTGTCGACACAAAACTAAACTAACAAAGTGAATTTAGTTTCGTATCAACACAAAACTAAATTCAAATTCTTCATTTATTTTCGTGTCAATACGAAACTAAAATAATATATAAAACATTTCGTATCAACTAAAATTTCATAAATTTTTATACCCAACAACAACCCGACTAAATTCGGTGCAAATTCGATGTCTTCTACGGGGAATTTTAGCTACACTCGGAAATTCCGATGGAATTGGAATTCCGTCAGAAATCGAGATTTTGATTGGAATTCCAAAAAGAATTTTGCCGGAAATCCGACAGAATTGTCATGTTTAAGTTGTGGTAGTTTTTTCAATAAAACTTGATCTACAATTTGTAAAGCTGCAGTTACACCTCTACAGGCAGGCAGAAGCAACAAGAGTGAGAGGAGAAAGTGCATCAAATTTGAATTCACTGACTCTCTTACTCTTGTATGTTACCATAATTATGTTAACCTGCAGGCAAGCTGTCAGCTTGCAGAGGTGTAGCCGCTATGATTTTTGTTGAAACCTTGTTTTTTTCCATCAGAGTCAATGAGCTAAATATAATCTTGTTTTATTGGGTACTTGAGTGCGAACATACAGCACTCACATTAACAAGTTGACAAATTTTCAATTTCTTTATTAATTTTAAATGTAAATAAAATTTGAAATAATTTAATTTAAATTCACATAAATAAATTTTCATTTAATTTAGTATATTTTACAAATCTTTGGGGAGTTACTTGCGACTGCTGCCACCAAGAATGGAGAAAATACGAATAAAAATATTAATGACGTCAGTGTAAATGTGAAGAGCACTGAAAATATATTAAATATTATATAAATATGCTTTCGTAACTGTTTATTTTTTTATATTACGATATTTTAAGGAATTTCGCAAATTGAAAGAGAGAATTGAAAAATAATTGAAAATACAAATGTGTACATTACTTACTTGTTGATTGGGTCATAAGCTTCATATCCCTTCAGGTTGTATTTTGGATAGGTTTCAGCTTTCTTAATAGAGTTTTGTGTGTCGTACAAAAGGAACATTGAAAATAGAATGAGACCTCCATAAAGGGCAAGTGAATAAACACCAGATCCTAAGGCAGTTGTTGGAGGAATAAAAAAAGTAGCCAAGGAACTGGCAAAGACAACTCCAAATCCAATTGCAAGTGGTCCACCTATCATTAGGAATTTCTCACTAGGGGCACAAACTGCTAAAGTAGATAATCCTCCGACTACTCCAGCAGTATATATGCCAGCTCTAAGGACTAATGTTCCTCCCATGAAATAAAGGGGGGCAAATATTGTGCCTACTATGGCTGTATGTAATAACCAAGCAATATGTTTCATGGTAAATTTTCCTTCTTCGTAAGGCAAACTGCGCACAACCGAAGAGGACAATATTAAAGATGCAATGGTGACCCCAATGGCAAGCCAACTCTGACTCGCTACTGCTCTCATAATAACTGGTGATCTTAATGCCATGGCTGCTGCTGCTACAGTTGAAACTACTGAAGCTGCAGTATAGAAATATGTTGAATGTATTCTATCTTTTACATATTGCGGCCAAATACTGAAAATTAAATGTTTTAATCCTCTTTAAATTTATTCTTAAAATTTCAAAAGAAGAAAATATCAACACTTGATTTTACACATGTTAATTTCATATATATATATATATTTTTTTAAGAAAGCAAGTGAAACTAGAAATGAAAACCTATATCGTTTTTAAAAAAAAAAACATGCAACTCTATACATTATCATAATTATAATATATATGTAATTCTACGAATATCCAATATGCAACTATATAATTAGTAAGCGTTAACATTACGAGTTGCTTGGAGGGATTATCTTATTTTAGATTCATTATACATATTTTACTTACTGTACATGATCGATAATTCCATTTTCTGATGAAAATCCTAAGCCATAAAAACATAATGCCCCTAAACCCAAGGCGGATCCACCAGCAATAGCGCCTTTACCAATGTTAATGGCTGTTGTAAAAACCAGATTTATTTATTAAATATATATAGAATGTGATTCAATGTAATTCTTTATTAAATACTTCCTTAAATGCAAATATTCACATAATTACACAACATGTCCCAATTTTGTGAGCTTGCCGATTTATGAATTTAGTATTTAGTATTTAGTATAACTCAAAAACTTTATACTAATAAAAAAAACACGACCAAGCTTCAATAGTGGATTTGTGATCCGAAATTTAGTAAATATTTCGTGGAATTGCACAGGTTATAATAAATTTATTTTCGCGTAATTTCACTTTCATAGTTTTACATATAAAATTACGAAAGATTATCTTTCTTTTTTTTAAATAAATGACATGTTTCTATTACCTTCTATATTATAACTAAAAAGAAAAATTGCCTTTTAGCACAGTAAGAATCGCGCTGTGTTTAATGCTCTGTTATAAAATATATTCTCCACTTTTTCAGGGCATTGTAAATAATTAATTTCATCAATAATTCTGAAATGATTTCTACATGTTAAATTTTCATTGCATCAAAAGATATGTGAGCAGGTGCATGTGACGACTAAATAACACATAAACTTAATGATAGATGTACTATATATAGTTTATACGTCGTTTCGTTGTAATTTCATGTCAATAAATATGTCGTTCCTATTAAAGTTTTACACATTATTATAAATGTGTAATATTCAATATTTATATACGAACTTTTTACAACAGTAAATCTATAACCTATACCACCGGTTACGGTCAATATTAAATTTCGGTACATAATTGTGTCATTATGCTATTTAAACTGCTATATTTACCCTTGTTCCTTTAAAGTGAATTCATGAAATATAAAATAAAAATGTAGCTACCTGTTCCAATTGAAGGTTTTGAAATTTTTTCGGTTATAGTTTCTCGTGAACGAGCAGTCCTTGTAAAAGATTGTTTTCCATCATTCGAAAGTGATCTAAAAATTTGAACATTTCGGGAAAAACCCGAAGATTTCAACAAAGATATTTGTGGCAATTTGGATTGGCAAATTCTCAAAAACATGGTTAATTTTCGTTATGGTTTTTCAATATTAAGAACTTTATAACTCTAACTCTTCAAATTTAAAACTCGGTAATACTGATTGTCAATGGTTAAAAATTTTCACTCACAATAAGGTGAGTCCATAATACTACTAAGGTTGCAATGGCTATAGCCGCGCGGCACTTAAGGTGCGATTCCATGCACTGTAAAAAATCTTAAGGATATTACCCAGACAAGGGGAAAAGTGACGCTTTAAATAAGGTTATGTTGCCACATTGAATGCGGCACTTTTCCCCTTGTCTGTAAAATAGCCACATTTAATGTGGGTAATATTCTTAGGATTTTTTACAGTGTGTGAGAAGAAAATAGGTGTTTTCGACATCGTCGGTTGTACCGGTCAGTTGCCACAAAAAGGTGCTTATTTGAGACTATTTAGGTTGAACTATATAGTCTGAAATAAACAATTTGAGCACCTTAATGTGGCAACTGACCGGTACGACTGACGACGTCGAAAACACCCAATATGTCAACCGAAGGCAGAAAATCGAATGAGAGAGTGAAAAGAGATGGATGGATAATATTGTTGTTCTTTTTCCCTCTTTCATTTGATTTTCTGCTTTCGGTCCGCCGACCGAAATCCATGTGCTGCACACATGGATGTGAACTCGACTTGAATATTTCTCCCAAAAATTATTTTTAGCTAATGTCAAAACTTGAAATCTAAAAATGATGAGTCATTTTTTTCTGTTTGTTTTTAATCGTGATTTTTGTTTATTTTGAATTTCAAAATGTTATTTACTTTTTCATTTATATAAACTAGAGGAGTTTTATTACATTCAAAATAGTGTTTTTTGTGAAGCATTATTATTATATTGTTATTATTATTACTATAAATATGCATTTCAAATTACATAGCAATGTTATGTGCATATTATTCATTCACTTTCTTTTGACAAAGTGTATTCAAGTTGAAAAGAATATGTCACCTGTTATATTTAGTAAGGGCTAACTTTGAAAATTACATAAAATTTATTTCTGATGATTATAAGAAGAATAAAGTGGAACAATTTTTGTGTAGAAAATTGCATTTTTTTATTTTAAAAAATAGTTGATATTAAATACATTATTAAAAGAATAATTTTTCATCCTAGTCGGTTAAAATTATATTTACAGTAGAACCTCGGTTATCCGAGCCTCGATTATCCGAGATTCCGGATTATCCGAGGCACTAAACATGCTCGGATTATCCGGAATAACTCGGATAAAACGGATCGAGCGACTAAATTTGGAAAATAAATTTTACAAAACCACTATTTGTGATCATTGCATTTAAAATTTCGTCCATTTTTGTCATTTAATATTATTCTAACACTTTAAACACATGAAAAATAATTTTAAATTTTGAAATTTTCATTGGTTCCGTGTTATCCGAGTTTTCGATTATCCGAGGTACCTCTTCCCCACATTACCTCGGATAATCGAGGTTCTACTTTAAACTTTGCTAAGGTACGCACGATGGAGAAAAGTGTTTACACATATCCTATATATGTTGCGTTGAAAATTTGTGTGAAATTTACAAAACGCGGACTAAATTTCATTTAAAGTGTATAAAATTATATTATATTATATTATATAACATTGTTTTTTCTTGATATTGTAAATATACAAGCTATGTATATCACATCACAGGGTGTCTATATACATAATAAAAACGCTACTCTCATAGTACCGGGATATTTAGGATATTCCATCAGGGACGTCCTGGCGGATATCGTCCCTATATATCTCTGGGATATCATCTGGATATTCATGGACATCCCGAGGAGTTTACAGAGATATCACAATTGACGCAAACAAATTGATATGCACAGGACATCCCTGGGATATCCTGAATATGTCGGTGTTATGAAGGTACATAACACATATACATTAATTTGTTAAAAATGTCTTTTTTTAAAGAGTAATTTTCATTTATAAATTTGATAAATTATTTATTATCATTTTAATGTAAAGAGAAATTGAAAAATTGTATTTTAATTTCAAATTGTTTAATGTTACAATTCATTATTCTGATTTATATATCTGCAAACACCGACTTATTTTTAACAATTTAAACATAATATATATCATATTATTCAATTATTAATATAATTAATGTGATGAAGAAATGTTTCTAAATTTTCAAAAGACAATTTTTTTCTTACTTTTTTTATTTGCATTTTATTAAAAACCTTTATTATAAAGTAAGTGAATGTTTAATTTACAATTGTTTCAATTGAGTACAATAATTTTTTTTAAATATTTAAACATATAGTAATGCTTTTTAATTTAATGAATATATTTTTGATTTGGTAAAATAACAAATTTTATACACAGTTCCAGGTGATGGAGGCAGCCAGGTGGAAGCAAAATTGAATAAGTCATCAGTAGTTCATTACATTTGTGAAAAAACGTCATCTGATTTTTTCAATATTTGGTTGAATTTAGAATTATTAGTTCCAGTTGTTATCGATTGTTGGGTATGTATATATAAATAATAATAATAATAATAATAATAATATATATAGAGCTAGTCAATAATGAGACTTGATGCAAAAATCTTATACATAGTTTAATAACCATGCGGCTAGAAAAAAAACCAGTTTTAAACTCAGGAAAAAATCCTGTCACCTATGGTAAAAAAAATTTATATATGTGACATGGACAGTTAAAAGGGACCTACGACCCGAAAAAAAGATTTCGAGAAAAACGACTTCGAAGTTTACCAAGTTAGTTTTTTTGTACTGTTTTTTTGTCAAAGTACCTAACTTTGAAGTGAAATTGTGAGAAAACTAATGCAGCTAGAAAGCTGTGGTTTATTGTGTTGGAAAGAGCGGCTTTTTTAATATAAGAATAGATAAAAAAGAGAAAATCGATTTTTTCGGATCGTAGGTCCCTTTTAACTGTCCGTGTCACATATATTTTTAGCAAAGAAAAAGAAGATATCCTAAAGATGTTTTTTTGATATTAAAATCTACATTTTCAAATCGATAATTTCCCAAAATGTTTTTTTCTGTGCGCTCATAATTTGTCATTAGGGTGGTGGTCCTTAAAAAGTGTGACCACATATGAAAATATACTGGAGTCATTCCATTATATGCAGGAATGATTTTAAAGATATAAGGATTACCGAACAAAACGAATTTTTAAAATATATTTTATATTTATTGTAAAATTTATTGTATAAATTTTGATAATTTTTCATCGGAATCATGAGTTTTATTGCACTTATGCGGTTATGCAAGTTCAGTTTGTATATGAGTCCAACTTCAGACACTTTAAATGTCACAATTTATTTTAGTTTGATTTGTCATAATAATAAGATTTTTTCACACAAACACAAATTAAACTATTAATTCGTTAGAAAAAATTATAAAAGTTTATTTTTTTATAAAATGTTTTTAATATATTAAAACGAGAAAAGAAATGTACTTTACTGAATTTGTCAATTTATTTTTGAAAAACTTTCCAAAAATTTTTAGAATAGAAATGGCCTTAAAAATAAGTACATAATTAAATGCACAATTTATGTTATAAAAAATTTGTTCCAGTTTTATTAAAATAAATATATTTAATTTAAAGTACAAAAAATGTATTTTACAAAAAATATTTCATTACAAAATTCTTATTGTTTTTTAAACTGAATGCAGTTATGTTATTATGCTGGTCTCCTTTTGTCAAAAAGGCAATTATGCGATTATGTTTTTCATTATTTTCTACATTAATAACCATTTTAATGATTTTTCAGTTATTGAACTTTAAAGAGCAATATTAAATATATACAAATCTAATGTTATCTCAAATTTGATAAAAATGTCAGTTATGCTGTTATGCATTTCTTTCACATTAAATGTGAGAAATAGAAATCATTAAATTCAATAAAACCTTATGAAATATAAAGTACCTGTGATTAACTTTTAGTTTTTCTTAACACTTTTTTCCTTTTTTCTTCATAAATGTTAAAAAATAAGCAATTAAAACTGGCACTCTGCTTATTTTCGCGTTTTTAAAATGTAAATAACTTCTGCCCAGAATAATGTAAAATTACGAAAATTGGGCAATAATTAATTGACAGTTGTTGCGACTTCATATACTTTAGATGCTTATTTTATAATAAATATAAAAAATATTTTAAAAATTCGTTTTGTTCGGTAATCCTAATATCTTTAAAATCATTCCTGCAAAATATTCCAATTTTTTAAAATTAGTCGGCAACGACTTTAGTCAAAATATAATGGAATGACTTACTGGCAATGCGGAACGTCCGATTATTTATTTTATTAAATTTAAAAAAAGTAATTTGTTAGAGCTGTCAAAAGTTATTTTTGTACCCTTCGCCGGCATGGGTTAATATATTTATTAATAAATAGCCTGCGCTCTTGAATGCGTATAGCTCAGTTTTTTTTACATTTTAATTTAAAAAAAAAAAAAAAAATTCTGATCGGCAACCTACGAAATTCCAACTGTTTCAAAATGATAAGAACCACCCTAATATAACTTTTAAAATCATACCTATAATTTTATAATATTCCGAAATTAAGAAATGTGAAAACCGCAAGGACCATATAAAATGAAGTGGTAAAAAAAACATGGCTGATCCGACAAATTCAAAAGAAAATCACACACACACACACACACACACACACACACACATATTCATTACACTAAAAAAAAACTTTTGGGACTCGCGTGTTGCTCGTAACTTATAAACGCGCGATAATAATATCAAGTAGATAAATTGCTTAGAAATATGCTGGGAAACAATAGTATATTTTTCTCATGCCTTGTGTACTATATTTTATTCGAAATGTTTGTTTTACAATTTTAACAGATTGATAATATGAAATTAAATTATGATAACATAACACGAAAAACAAAAAATCAAGAAGGAGTAGATATAAGAATTCCAGGATGGGGTGACCCTTTTAGTGTTGAATATTTGGATCCCAGCAAAGCATTTCCTGGTAGTTATTTTAAGGATATTGGAAATATGCTAGTAAATGAGTTGGGATATGTACGCAATTTGTCTCTTCGGGGTGCGCCATATGACTTTAGAAAAGGACCAAGTAAGATAAATATATATTATATATATAAAGTGATAGTGTGGATGTGTTTACATGCTTAAATTTTAATACGCGTTTTTGCATTTTCGTATACTTAAAATCCTTTGTGACAATGCCTCAATTTTTTTTAATAAGGGCATATGTATTGCTGCCGTCAATAATAATTGCCGAATATTACTCTCTTATGAATAATGAGTATTTATTTAAGAGCCATTATATATTAACAAAATATCGTGCACATAAATTATTTTAAAAGAATGATGTACAATTACGAAAAAGCCTATTTCACTAATAATAATAAAAAATAAGACGGCAGATTTGCTTTTACTATCGATTCTTTGTTTGTTTTGGAAAATTCAATTATGAATTTTAAAATTGACCTATATTCTTATTGAGAATGTTTAAAACTTTTAATTATTTTTATCAACATTACATTTATTTTTAATTAATGCGTACGTGGAATTTCAGATGAAAGTGAAGAATTTTTTGTAAAATTAAAATTACTTATTGAAGAAACATACACAATAAATAGTAATGCACCAGTAACTTTAATAGCTCACAGTATGGGTGCTCCTATGTGTTTAATATTTTTACAGCGTCAAACTCAAAAATGGAAGGATAAATATTTGAGTTCATTAATCACTTTAGCAGGAGTCTGGGGAGGCTCCGTCAAGGCATTAAAAGTTTTTGCAGTTGGTAAGTGTATATACACAATTTAAAATACTTCAAAGATTGCTGACACAAAATATACCTACACGAAATTATAATCAACTCAAATATAGGTGTAATAAAAGAATATAATACCACTTTATAAAAAACTGGCTTTTGGATTATAACACATTTTACAGTATATATTGAGATACATGATTAACTCAAAAAAGTATTATAGTAATAAAATAGAATATCTGCTCACTATCTCTCTCTCTCTCACTCTCTATAATAACCTGCTTTCTTCATTTTTAATAATTATATAAAATTTTACTTTCTCCGATTATGTTTCAATAATAATTTTCATTTTTTAATCCCCAGTGAATATTTTTGGAATTTTTAACAGAATTTTTTTTTTTAGACAAAATGACCTATAAAAATTGTTGTTAAGGGGGGATGATCACCCTATACAGTTAACAACAACAATTAACAGTAGATAAAATTTTTTTTGCATCGGCAAAGGAAGGTCAGATCAAGAATCGTTAATTAACTGTAAGTTGTAAAAATTTAACTTTTGATTTTTCTTTAATCTACTTTAATCGTCGTTTTTCATGAAACTCTATATATTTATTGTGTGTTAGGCTTAAAAACTGTTATTATAGATATACTGATGAGATCATTCAAATAATGACTTGTGAAAAACGTTGAATATTATGGATAAAACGTCATGTTTCATTATTGTATTTTTATTCAAAAAAATTATATTAAAGTGATTCTGAAAAATTTCTTTAAGAGAATTTGAAAACTCACAAACTTTCTCTGAAATTAAAATGACTTGTGAGGTTTTAAAACAAAAGTTTTATATAATATTTACATAAATTAATAAATCAAATGTCCTGTATACTTGAAATATCTCTGCGCTTCTTGTACTACTATATTATGATATGTATATGTGATTACGTTTCAATAACTAATTAAACACAACGTATATAATTTCATATTCATACATGTAATTAAAATATCTAAAAAATAGAGAAAAAGACGATAGTTTTATTACAAATAACAAACATTCAGCATATACGCATATATACTTTGCCGAGCAAAATTTTTTTATTCAAAAAATAAATATATAGGTATAGGTGAGCACTACTATATGTAGGCGTTTGGAAATTATTGAAGAAACTTCTTATAAAATTATTCTTTATTCTTCATAAATATATCTGTACTAATATATTTTTGGTTATTTGTAGGTGATGACTTGGGAGCATATGTTTTACGAGAAAGTATTATGAGAAATGAACAAATTACAAGTCCAAGTTTAGGATGGCTTTTACCTTCAACATTATTCTGGAAAAATTCTGAAGTATTGGTGCAAACAGATGAAAAAAATTACACTCTACTTAACCTGAGGGAATTTTTCATGTAAATATTCTGTAAAATTTATTCATTTAAACTTTTTTTGTTTTTAAATGATATAGGTACTTTGAATAATTATAAATATTTTCAAGAAACATTATAAATTCTTTAATGTCTGCTATATATATATATATATATTTGACAAAACAATATTTAAAAAACTTTTGCTTGTGTAATGTATATCAATTTAAATTATGTAATGTAATGTATTGTATTCTTTATTATAAGGAGTTTCTACAATACCTTATTATATTTGTATATAGATCATATATACGTGGGTATTCTAAAAAGAATATGGTCAACTTATTGAGATGAATAAAAAACTAAATTTGGTTTTCACAACAATTTTTGCAGAGATATAAATGTACCAAATGGATGGGAATTCTGGTTAGATAACGAGAAATATCAAAAATACTTTGAAGCTCCACAAGTGAAATTGCATTGTTTACATGGTGTTAAAGTGGCAACAGTTGAAAGGTATTTTTACAAAATAAATGTAAAAAATTAATAATACTATAACATATTATTATTCCCAAGCAGCACGTTTATTATCATCTTCAATATTCGAAACATTACCAATATATAATATTATAATGATCTTACTGTGTTAACAAAATCGCAGAGTGTCTAGCGTCCGGGAAAAACCTGGGAAAAATGCCGGGAATTGAAGAACAAAATAAATCGGTGAATTTTTGGATTTCGTCAATTCGCATCATAAAATTTATTAAAAAAATTCAATTTATGTATTATATTCTTCAAGAATTTAACAAAGTTATATTATATGTATGTAGGCAATTCTATACGTTAAATTTTTATCCACATTTTAAATTAGGATGAAAATGCATTGAAAAATATTTTTTCATTTTTTATAGGTAACCAAATTTTTTATTTCTTTTTACTTTTAAAAGTAGACTTTTTTAAAATAATTTATAAAATTAAAACTATTGAATTTAAAAAATATTTTGGTCCCCTATATAGAATATAGAAAAATAAAGCATACCTATATTATTATTATTATTATTATTCATATAATTGTTGCATAAATTTTTAACATTTTAAAGTCTGAAATTGAATAAAGTTTAAATATATATCCCAATGTTTCCAACTTGATTTTTTTAAAAACAAATACGGGAATTTGAAAATCTTAATTCCCTAACAATACCCTGTAAAATTGACGCTGCATTGGTGTTTTATTACTTTAATATTATCAAAATATTACTATACATAGTTGAAATGAAAACATTTTTTTTATTGTAAAGTTTTTTATAAACCTAAAAAAATAACTTCATGTTTCTATTTTCATCACGTAATAGTAACAGAATTTTACTCATTTTATATCACAGTGTAATATATATATATATATATATATATATATATATATATATATATTATAATCTTACCCAATGTTATACACACCACAAATATTAAAAAAATATTATTTTCAGGTTATACTATAAACCTGGTACGTCAATTGATGGATACCCTGAACTTATCAATGGTGATGGAGATGGTACTGTTAATTTGAGGAGTTTAAAAGCTTGTCTTCTTTGGCAACAGAAACAAATTCAAAAAATATATCACAAAGAATTTGTTGGAGTAAATCATATGGATATTTTGAAAAATATTGATGTTTTAAACTACATAAAAAGCATACTACAACAATAGTGATTTTATTCGCACCTATTGAAAATAAATAATCTTTCATATAAACATATAATAAATATAATTTTAAAATAATAAAGTTTAAGTAGCATTTCATTATTTACCTTATTTATTTCATTACACATAGAATATTGTTAATTATGACTGAAATATGTCACATTTTTTTGAAAATTCAAAGTACGTGTTGCACTTAAAGACACAATAATTCACCAAATTTTTATTACAAAAATTGAAAAAATATATCTCTCTCTCTCTCTCTCTCTCTCTCTCTCTCTCTCTCTCTCTCTTATGGAAAAACAAAATTACTCTAAATTTAATTCGACTTAATGTAAGGGCCCACACGGGGCCAAGTTTTTGATATAAGGCCGTTATTTATCCTCTTTTTGATCTATAGGTAAGAAAAAATGGGTCAATTTTGACACAAGTTTTGACGGCCCCTTTGGGAAAGGGCGCCCTTATAGAGTCTTAATTGAAACAGCGGCGGCGGCGGCGATATCTTTTTGTAATATCCCAATCAGCACATAAATTTGCATTAAGGTTGCTGTGTAAGGTGTGCAAGCTTACAGAGCAATCTCGTGACAAGTTTGTGGCAAGTAACAAAATGTCCTATTATATTCTATGACATTTACGGCTGCGCAGTAAATTTTGTTGCCACCTATTGCTGAGTGTATATATTTTGAAATTTATAAGAAAATCTCTAGAAAAAATTAAAATTGACTCAATTAAATTATATATACTTGTGCAGCATGCTTCCAATAAGCTTACTGCAAACTTACACTACAAGCTTGTAGCAAGTTTGCCAACTAAGCTTATTGTCGTACACTTGCCTCAAAAGCTTGCAGCAAGCTTATATCATAATCTTGATGCAAGATTGCAGTGCAAGCTTGCAGCAATAGTACTCTCCCTTGCACTTTTCTGTCAAAACAGAGTGTAATATACATTTTATCAACATAAAACTATATTTATTGATTAGAAAAGTATAATTCCCTAAATTGTCCATTATAATGTTATGACACAAAATGAAACTATATCTATATAGAACATTTAAGCTTTAATTTATTTGACATAACTTTCAAATCTTACTTTTTTCATAAATAATATTATTTTTTTTATTTGTTTACTATAGTAAAGTTGGGATTTTTTTTTAATCACTAATAGTAAATAAAAGTTGCATATTTTTAAAGCATAAAGTTTTTCAAAAATTAACGTTTGAAAAAAGCAATGTACAGACATATGTTATATCCTCCCCTATAGTGTTTAACCCATAACGCACAACACCTGTCAAAAAGAAAAAGTTTGTTCACTATTATAAACTCTGTGAATACATGCGGGAAGCAATAATAAAGGTCAGCGCAGAAAGTTTATTGTCAATATTACTTTCTTATAAAATAAAAAATGTTTAAAAAAAACATTTTAATTTATAAAAGTGAACAAGAAGCAAAGTTTGTTCATGAAAGAATTTCTACAACAGAAAAAAACTTTTCTGAACTTCATACAGTTTTTGCTGCATATGCACGAAAGTTGGCAAGGTTAGTGCGTGTAACGTTCTGTTATTTATGCTTTTTTATTTAATTCAAAATTTTTTTAATTGTATTAAATTTCCCAAAAATTGTTATTCACTTGGATATAATATTATATAATTTCAACAAATAATTTCAGTATTTTTGAAGCAAATATACCACCGTTATGCGCATTCAATTGAATCACATAAATTAAATATTTAATTGATAATACTCGCAATTAATCGTGGTTATTTGAATCAAAAATAAATTTTTTTTCCAGTGTACTGAATTGTTCTGACAATTATTTTATAATATATATGAAAAATTGTGTTTCAGACTTAGGGACAAGAATGACGAAGTTGCTGAAGTAATTAACATTTATGCTAAATCAGAAAGCATGAATCGTTCCCTAAGTATGTGTCTTGATAATTTTTCATCCACTTTTGCTGTTATTAGTGATTACAGGTAAAAAAAAGTATTATATGAATTAAATTTTCTTCTCATCTTGAGTAAACAACATTATATTATTCACTCATAAAAGAGAACATTATTATACTTTCAATATAGTATAGGACATATATACTCTCTAAATTTGAATTATAGTATAGTTTTCTACTAATGAAATAGTTCAGCAGATTCGTTTACCGCACAATTTGAATTGGTAACTGTTTTTACTGATTTTTCGTATTTTTTTACTAATTATTAGTAGAAAGTTTACTAATTTGAAACAGTAAAAAATGCGTTCTACTGTTGTTGAATTTCATATAGGTTTTTCAAGAAACTTTTAATCATGTACGTATTTTCTAGAGATGCTGCAGTAAAACGAGTTGATGCAAAAGTTGTTTCTCCATTATTTCAATACTCTACAAGTTGTAAGCTTGCACGTGAAGATATTAAAAATACATTTGCTGCTCAAGAAAGAGAATTCAATCGAAGACGTCAATTGGATAAAATTCGAGAACGAAATCCAAAAAACCGACAATTAATTGTATCCTTTTTTCATATTGCGCATATATAATTTATTTCTTGCGCCTACAAAAAAAAGTTGTTTGAAAGATGTTTCTTGAGTTAATAATAATAATAATAATAATAATAATAATAATAATAATAATAATAATAATAATAATAATAATAATAATAATAATAATAATAATAATAACCCAAGAAGGGATTTCATTCATTTTTCAATTTTACGCGTAGTAATAATGGCGGAATAAAAAAAACGATTTTCTCTATAAAAAAACTTGGATAATTTCTTATTGTAAAAGTAGAAAAATTTTTTTAAAGAAAAATCTCCCACGCATAGGTACCTGAAGAATTAGTTTGAGTTGTGATGTACGCGTACTAAAAAAATGACAAGTTGAAACGCAATACTAAAAGTTTTGCATTTCTTATATGCAGCTCGCGCATATCTCCGTCAATTTCCATCCGCAATTGACTAGAAATTTTTTACAAAATATTCTGAAAAATATTATGCATTAATTTAAGAAAATAATTAATACCTTAATCCCTGTTTAGTAAAATTTTTATTTATATTTTTTGGTTAATTAATTAATTACTTTATTTAATATATTAAACAAATAGCGAATAATTAATAATTATACACTTTTATCAAGCCTATAAAAAATTGTTTAATGTTCATTATTCTTTTGTTACAATTAATATAATTCTAAATATATTCCAACACAAAGTCATATATATATATATTATATATTTGAAATCTTTTACTCGAACGTTGCGCATATAGTCACAAGCAGAGACTGATTTAATAAAGGCTTCAATGGAAATGACACGAATGGTTAAAGGCTTAGAGGAACAAATTGATTCATTTGAAAAACAAAAGTTACATGACGTAAAATCAATTCTCTTGGATTTTATAACGATTGAGCTCTCATTTCACTCTAAAGCCGTTGAATTGCTAACCAAAGGCTTTCAAGACATTTCTGAAATTGATGAAGTAAAAGATTTACAGGTAAGTTATTATTATTATTACGATATAACTATATATATATATATTACTTATTTATTATTAATATATTTGTACGCATCAATAAACATTCCTTTTCAATATTATTTACAGGAATTTCGGGAATTAATGCAGATACCAAACTTTATGACTCGAATGGATGCAATTAAGAGAAAATCATTTCGTCAAGCTAATTCATTGTCAAATTTAACAAACAGATTTTTATTTCCTTCCACACCAAAGAAACCAATTACTACTACTACTACTTGGAAGGTGAGTACTTGAACGCGCATTTGCAGAAGAGTATGTGGGTGCGATAATGCGGGATCGTCGAAATACGATATTCTTCGCGCATAAAGACGCAGACTTTGGAAATTCTGAAAATTGCAATTTTTTTGTAAATTAGAATTTACGATAATACTACGATAATAATGAGAATTAAAAACATTACTCTGGAAAATGATTTCGTTAAAAATTCTAGAATTCTAGAATAAATTATTCAAGAAAAGTTTTATTATTACATCTCTCACCGAAAAAAAATATTCTTGTTTTAAGAGGATTCCTCTTATTTCAATGCATATTTTCCTCTTGTATATAGATCAAAAAACGTCCTCTTATTTTAAGAGGATTATTCTCCACTTAAGAGTAATTCCTCTTAAAAGTAGAGTAATATTCTTAATTTAAGAATAAAATGTAAGAGGATTTTAGAAGAGGAATTGTCTTCTTAAAACAAGAATATTTTTTTTCGGTGCTCGATGGAGCGTCTTATCGCTAATTAAGAAATTTTTAAGTACCCGATGCATTTTATTACAAAAAAAAAAAAGAAATTCAACCAGACTCTGTGTAACACACTCAGTTCTGAGTATATGTGCGTAGAGATTTCACTAATTTTCATTAACTCTACTCATCGTACTATATCATCACATTTTCAGTTCTCTATTTTACAATAATATAATAAGGTTTCTATTGTCAAAGTTTCTCTTTAAAAAATTTATTTTCATGCTTTTTGCTTAAATATATTTCATTTTTTATAATTATTACAGGATTCACTAAAAGCCAACTGCTCTACCCATTCATCTGAAGCAGCTCAACTTGAAGACTTTGAAAAAACATCTATAGAAACAGAATCTGATTTTGAGCAAACAACGATGCCAGTTAGAATTAGGCATAAAACTGTGTAGTGTTTATATTAATTAATCGAATTTCATTGATTTTTTTTAACGAGAAAGAATACTTGACTCGTAGGTAGACGCGATAATCAATTTATAAAAAAAGAGTTTCAGTGTTATCCTATATATATATATATATATGTATATATATATATGCATAATATGCTAAAGATTACGTAATATATTACATAGTATATTTAATATACAATGGAAATTTGTAAAGTTACCTCTCAAAAAAGGAGGAGGCATCTATGCGAATTGAATTACCTTGATAACTATGTAATGTAACATTGGAAATATATACTACACTAGAAATTTTTTATAATTTTTTTCAAATTACCCCCATCTTGGGGATATATCTTGTTCATTAAAAATCAGAATTATTTTATTAAATAAATTTTATTTTCCTGTTTATTACATTGATTATTATCGCAATATAAATAAGATTTATTTCTCTGTTCCTTCAACTCCAGCTTGTGTCATAAGATCAGCAATATTTTTTTCCAGATCATCTATTTTATTTCCCATGTCATCTAGTACACGCAGTCGTCAACAGGTCAACTTGTTAAGGATTAATATTAAAAGTAAATTATAAAAATTGAAACATATTGTTATGAAAAGCATAATTATATATGTCTATATACAGCGGCTTTGTGTTTGTTCTGAATCAATAAATATTATACAGTCTGTTTGTACCGTTTTCACACTGTTGTTTTTTTTACATTGCGATTACCAAATTTACACAGAGATGGATTAAAAAAAAATTTTCTTCAATCAAATATTTCATTTCATTAAAAACTCCAATGAAATGCAAGTGTATTCACGCATCACTATGCAAAATTAAAACAATATCGTTTAAATATTTTTGATGTAAAGTTGTACACGCACTGAAAGAAAAAGGATGATAAGGTTGGACCGACGACAGTCATAGATATGGATTGATAGATGTGGTCCCTTTAAAATTATATATGTTTACTACAACCAAATATACATACGGTTGTGGTCCAACAAATTTAGGATTTTTCGTTATTTTTATATAACAACAACAACAACAACAACCCAACCTCTGGGGTTGTGCCAGCCATAGAGAATGGTTGTGCTAAACGATTGTGTATGTATATGTAGTAACCATATAATTTTGAAGGGACAAATTTCAATCCACATCTATGATTGTCGTTGAAAATTATCGAATTTTTGTTACTTTTTAATGCGCACATTGATGTAACAAATTGTTTGGTTTTATAAAAAGGATATTTCTGCCAATAATTTGATCAGACATGGATTGAAATTTGTCTTGCATATTTTGTAGAAGCGATTGAACCTGAAAAGAGATGGATAACAGATGGTTAAAATAAGAAATCATTATATTATTTCAAGCCTATTATTATTATTATTATTATTATTATTATTATTATTAATATTATTAATTTTTAAACTTGAATATATTCAAATCAAGTTTTCTGATTTCTCTTTTTATAAGCAAACAAAAAGTATTTTAAACCCTTTTTTTAATTTTATTAAGCAAAACACAACATAAATAAAATAACTAAAAGTATGAAAGACAATTAAGTTCTAATACCTAATTTTTATGAAATAGTTTAGAAATAATTAATTATACTAAATTATAATATTATAATTGATATTTAAAAATGTGTGTATTGCTTGCATTAAAAGTAATTTTTATAACATAAAATTAATATATAATACTGACTTTTTATTATAAACAAAATCATGTTGTATTATTTTTGTATATTCAGATTAAGAATAATATTTTTAAATTACGTAAAAATATTATTCATATAAAATTCCCAACAGTTTTGACAAAAATTAAAAAGAAATTTTTAAAGACAATCTTTTTATATAATCTTTTGAGATTAATTTTTAAAAAAATTTAAACTTTAGAGAACGTAGAAAAAAATCAATGTAAATGATGAAAATATTATGAATAAATATTGGTAACAGTAATATATAAGTGATGTTAAAGTTTCTTTTTTTAGGAAACAAATTACGTATATTTATTTATAATATTTTCTTTAACAAGCTATAAATGTATAGAAATCTTTTGGTTCAATATCGAATAATAATTTTTGTATAATAAGAGCTACCAGGAACTTGCTTTACATAGAAAATGAAATATTAATATAATTTACAATATCAACAACAACAACAACACTAATAACTGGCAACAATTTCAATAAATTAACACTCCAATAATAATTATTGTCGCCCGGTTTAAAACTGGCTATTCGTATATTGTAAATACAATAAAAAAGAGCAGCCATTATTAATGCAGTACAAAACAAAAGACAATTATTGACGGAAAAATAAGCTTTAAATATACGCACTTTACTTGTTACATTACAGTAAAAAAATGTAAAGTAGCAATGCGAGACGAGAATTTCTAAATTAGTTATGATTACCATCATCAATATTTTAAATTAATTTCTTTCAACATTTTTTAAACAATTAACTTA
Organism: Leptopilina myrica (nomen nudum); assembly: GCA_032872475.1. Lineage (NCBI taxonomy): Eukaryota > Metazoa > Arthropoda > Insecta > Hymenoptera > Figitidae > Leptopilina > Leptopilina myrica (nomen nudum). The sequence goes on from CM065458.1 coordinate 5,340,058, forward strand.
CATATTGAGTTAGTTCTTGCATATTTTTTGGATCTGCACTATTACCAACACTATAATTTTCAGGATCTTCTGATTTGGTGTCTTGTTGTTGTTGTTGTTGTTTGATTTCAGCCATAATGAGAATTTCTTTGATTGGAAGAATATTTATTAAAAATTGCTTTCAATTTTAGTTACAACTTTCAGACTTTTCACGAACTTGACTACTTGGAATGTATATCAAAACTTTTTACTTGGAAACAATAGAAACATTGCTTCGATTTAACAGTTTCATTACAACAATTGATTTAACATGGACATAAAATTCGAATTATTCCTTCTCTTGTCTCTCTATTATTATAAAGGAATTTCTACAATAGGAGCTTAAAGCTAATGAGTATATCGTGTCAATCCCTATAGCATTGGGAATTTGAAGTTGCTTCTACAATAAAGGTGCCGTCCCATGTTAGCGTGAAACGGGAAACGGAAAACGTTCAACCAATAAGAATTTTCTTTTAGAATGATTTCCATTGAATCGGAAGTTGTTATTGGCTAAACGTTTTCCGTTTTCCGCTTTCACGCTCACATGGGACTGGCCCTTAACTTTTTTCTCATCGACATGGAGCGAGAAAACGTTGCGCGTAAAGGCCAACGCAGAATAGAATCTTTAAAGCCCTAAGCAGAATAAAACGGGAAGTGAACGCAAGCATGAGATAGAAAAAAAACAGAAGTAAGTTTGTCCTTTTCTATCGCATGCTTACGTTCACGTTACTTTTTTATTCTGCGTCAGGCTATAAAATGCTATATCGTATGCGATTTGCATTAGGGTGCGATCACATGTGTGTGGAAATAAAGTCCAGAACCGAAAATTTTGCATTTGGAATAAGAGAGATAAAATTTTGTGTACACACAGATGCATTAATGATGTCCTTCCGGTTTGACGGTATTTTGCAAAGTCGTATGATTTCTGTCAAAATGTTTTCAGTTCATGACACATGAGAAAAACATTCGTATGTCACGAACTAAGAATATTTGATAGAAATGACACGACTTTTCAAAATTCCTTTAAACCGTAAGGACAGCATTAATGCATCTGAGTGTGTATATACCTCCACGTTTCTGAGTATATAAAAGTGGGAGACCAAAGCGCACAATCAGTGGAATGAATTGTGCTTCATTTTAAAAAAGGATGAAAATGTCAAAAATATTGCAATCCAAATTTATTTCAAAAGTATCGATTTTGCTCGGTTTTTGAGATCAACTTTGAAAAAAACAGTAACTTTATAACAATTGTCACTTGTTTTTTATTGTTAAAATTTTTTCCGTAAAATAATTTTTTTTGAATTGATAACCATAAGGGTACAGTCACACGATCTCATGCAAAACTTGTGCATGCAGGTTGCCATGGTAGCGTTCAAGAGTGAGAGAGAGAGAGAGAGAGAGAGAGATAGGAAATTATTCCAGCCCTCTCTCCTCACTCACTACTCTTGAACGCTACTATGGCAACTTGCATGCACAAGTTTTGCATGAGAGTTACTGTTTTTTTCAAAGTTGATCTCAAAAACCGAGCAAAATCGATACTTTTGAAATAAATTTGGATTGCAATATTTTTGCCATTTTCAACCTTTTTTAAAATGTAGCACAATTCATTCCACTGATTGTGCGCTTTGGTTTCCCACTTTTATATACTCAGAAACGTGGAGGTTTTCTCGCTCATGTCGATGAGAAAAAAGTTATTGTAGAAGCAACTTCATGTGGAACCACTCTTATACGCGAGGTTTTCTACTACCATCATCTCTGGGTGGTGGTGTTTGTTGTTTCAATTGACGTCACAGACACATCTCGAAATCGCAAATATCGATAATGATCCTGTCTATTGGTGGTGAGTGTATGTGGACTCAACTTGAAAGATACCTATAGTTTATTTACCCAATTTTATTTACACATGTGTTTATGTTTATTAATTTCAAAAAAACCTAGTTTAATTTTGTATATTTATAAGTACTCTGATTATAGTTTTTCTTCTTTTTAAATATCTCAACTTTTTAAATTAAAAACAAAAAGAAAACTTTCTGCTTTTAATATTGTGTGTACGTGTTTAAAAAAAACGTGCTCTCAAGTAAATTGCAAAAATGTTTGAATGTATAATAAAATTGAATATTGAAGAGGTCAAGTCAGACTTGGTTCAAGCTATAAGTGAATGCTCGCAACGGTGTTTAAATCATTCAACAAAATGGTATGTTTTTTTAATTCATTTGATAAAATTTGGAGCAGAATATTTAGAAAAAACCAAAATTCACAGTATTTTTCATCACATAATTCTACTACTACTACTACTACTACAACAATATTGATATTATATTTTTTTAGGCTTGCTGAATTAAACTATTCACTAAAAAATATTAAAATAAATACACCACTCCAAACAAAATTAGTTAATTATGAAACATTCAACAACTGTGAAGAAGGTGATTTATATGTGTTGGGAAAAAGTTATTTTGATTTAAAAGAATATGATCGTGCTGCTTATTTTACTGAACAATGTCGCTCGCCGAAAGTTCGATTTTTACATTTATATTCTCGTTACATGTCAGGAGAAAAGAAAAGAGTTGATAACATGACAGATATACCGCCAGATCCATTAAAAAATGAAAACCTAAAGTCGCTTTGTTCTGATTTGAGAAAAGATCATACTACTGGAAATTTAGATGGTTTTGGTCTATATTTATTTGGTGTAACTTTGAAAAAGTTGCAGCTTACGAGTGAAGCTATAGATGTGTTGGTTGAGTCAATCCACGAACAACCGATGCACTGGGGCACGTGGTTGGAATTGGCTGCATTAATTAACGACCGTGAAAAATTGGAAAGCCTTGATTTACCTAATCATTGGATGCAGCATTTTTTTATAGCACATATGTATTTAGAATTACAACTTATAGAAGAAGGATTAGAAATATACCATGCATTACAATCAGCTGGATTTAAAAAAAATGGTTACGTTTCAGCCCAAACAGCTATTGCAGTACATTATAGAAGAGGTAATAAGAGATTTTGTTTACGCTTTTGTGTTTAGCATATATAGTAGTGAGTAGTGAGTGAGTAGTAGTAATGGGGAAAAAAAAGAATACGTCTAAAAATAATTTTTTTAAGAAAACTTGATGAAAAATGACAATTTTTTAAAGTTTTTTTTGCGTTCCAGCCGTTAATGATTAAAATATTTTGCACAACATTTTTTCTTCATTATTATTATTATTATTATTATTATTATTATTATTATTATTAAAAATGCATTTCCATGATTTTTGCAATAGAGAATTTTTTTAGTATAGGAATTGCAACCCACCCAACTTTTATTTACCAATTTATTACTTTTTAAATCTCAAATCTCACTCCTCTTCTCTTTTCAAAGTGTGTGTGTGTATGTGTGTGTGCCTTGAGCCATAACGCACTATATATTGATTACAAACTTTTCATCTTATTACAGATGTTGATAATGCGATTCAAACCTTTAAATCAATTATTAAAGAAGATCCTTATTGCCTGGATAATATGGATACTTATTCTAATCTGTTATATGTCAAAGAACTAAAAGTTGAATTGGCCCATCTTGCACATCGAGCTACTGAAATTGATAAATATAGATTAGAAACTTGTTGTATAGTTGGTAAGCACACAGAGAGCAAACAGAGTTTGTATAATTTTATATAGTTGAGTAAATTAAAAATTAAAAGTAACTTGAAAAATTAAATAAACTTTGTTTATTATTTATATTTCTGCTTCTTTTTGTTTTACCAGATGATTTAAAAAAAATGCTTTCATTTTGAATTTAAAAATAGAATGTCTAATTTTTTTTTAGGAAATTATTACAGTTTAAGAGCAGATCACCAGAAAGCTGTCATGTATTTTCACAGAGCTTTAAAACTTAACCCACAGTATTTGTCCGCATGGACTTTGTTGGGCCATGAATTTATGGAAATGAAAAATACTAATGGTGCAATTCACAGTTATCGTCAAGCAATTGGTATGTATGTATGTATGTTGATTAGTAAACTATGAGAACAAATATATTTGAACCAAACATAGTTATCATCCTTGTTATAACCAAAAAAAAAAATTAACTTGGAATTGAACATAATAATTAAGATTTAATATATGATAAATTTCATTAAATAAAAAATATGTCAAGATATGACTGAACGACGACAACACAAAAATTGAAACCTATATAGTATGCACACAATTTTTTTGAAAAAAAACCTCAACAAATTATTAGTTGTTTTCATCATTATATAAAAACTCTTATTTAATTAGATAATAATTTAAAATTTAAGAAAAAAAAAATTTCATCATAAACCGACATTAATAATTATATTCAATTCCACGGACAAATAATATAATAAATATTGATCTCAATTTTTCAGAAGTGAATCGGCGAGATTACAGAGCATGGTATGGATTAGGTCAAACGTATGAAATATTAAAAATGCCTTTTTACGGTTTGTACTATTATAAACAGGCACAGCTATTGCGACCTCATGACAGTAGGATGGTTCTTGCCTTGGGTGAGGCATATGAGAAGCAAGATAAAATACAAGATGCTTTAAAATGTTATTATAAGGCATGTAATGTTGGCGATATTGAAGGAATGGCATTAATAAAATTAGCCACGCAAGTATTTTTTTTTGTATTATATTACAATGTAAAATTGAATTTGTGTGAATATATATATTATTTTCCTATAAAATGGAGAAATTACCAATATTTATATTATGGATTTGCCGTGTGTGTGTGTGTGTCTTTAAAATTATTAGTAATATAATTACAATTTACAAAGAAATAAACTACAGAGGATCGAGTTCCTATTATAAGTAATTGTTGTTTTTTTCTATATTCGTGAGCAAAATTGTTTTAAAAAAAAGATTCATTGTTTCATTTTTATTTTAATATAATATGAAATAAAGATACATTTCTGTATTTTGACAATATGTACAACCGGAGGGAGGGGGGGGGGACAAGACAAAATATTCAACAAAAAAAACTATAGAAAAAATTTTTTAATTTATTTAGCGAAATGAAAAAATTAATTTTTTTATAAACTTTTTAGACTTTACGAAAAAATGGGCGAATATGATCATGCTGCTGCTGCTTATACGGAATTTGTTACGGATGAATGCAGAAATGCAGATCGAGCAGAATTAAGTCACGCTTACAAGTATTTAACGCAATATCATTTGAAAAGAGACGAATTGGACCAAGCAAATCATTATGCTCAAAAATGTTTGCAGTTTGAAGAAACAAAAAATGAAGCAAAGGCATTTCTTAAAACAATAGCACAGAAAAGAGTTAAAAATGAAGATAATCCAATGATGGTAAATATATAGTTTGATTTCGAATATATAATCTTTAAATTCACTATGTATATCACCATCTGTGACGCGCTCGTAAAAATTTGACAATTTTCGCTACCCTCAAAATTTAGGTCAATTTTGAGGGCAGTTTTGACCTAAACGTAAAAAATTGACAAACAATTCCCGCAACCCTCAAAATTTAGGTCAATTTTGTATATATATATATATATATATATACACGGAGAGAAATATCTGTTCTTTTTAGTATGAAAGTTCTTCATACTACGATTGTAAGAGACCTATGCGATTTCGGTAAAAGTTTTCTGCAATGTGATTGTGGTCGGCCCAGGCTCTGGGCGTGGCCTAATAGCCAGTTGCAAGAGTCTAAATGGATTAACAAAATCTTTTCAATTCAGACAATTAAAAACATTTGTGTCAAATGTACGTTGTCTTATTTTGTAAAAAGTGTCTGTAAACACAGAGAAATTTGTTGGAAAATGAATGTTTACCAATTTTACGTCATTTAAAATGGACCAGTGCCGTTTTTTTTGTTGGGTGATGACTGTTTGTCGCACACTATCGAGAAATTTAAGAGACCATCAAACACCGTTAATATAACTAAATTTCTGGTTACTGAAAAAACAGAGAAAACATGTTACAGAAACAATTAAAAGTTGGTCCAGTAACTGCATTTCATTAACCTCCTTTTTCTGGTTGTATTAACCTGGGTCCATTTCTCTCAGTGTATATAGAGGCGCGCGCGTCCGCTAGTTTTGAAAAAGAGAAAAAACAGATTTAGCACCAGTAGGTTTCTCTCTCCCTCTCTCTCTCTTTTGCATTTGGAGCAAGATGAAAGACAAATACTGGTGTTGAATCTCTTTTTTCTCTCTTAATGAATTATAATGTGATTGATATGAAATGTATTAATTTTAGGTCGAAGATATGAATGAAACAGATCCTATCGTTGAACTAAATCATCGTAATGATGCTCCAAGGAATCAGTTGTCACCAATGAATTTATCATTTACGCAAACCTGAATTTCAATTTAATAGTATTGCGCGCGCGCGTGCCAAAAATTTGTGCATAGGAGACTAATAAAAAATGTATTAAAATTGTATTGTATTTTTTATAAAATAAAAGAAAATTCCAAAAGAAGAACGAAATTATCATTATTATCATATAATTAAATGTAAAAAAGTTGAAAGAATCTCTATTCAAATCATTTCTCGCACTAGGAATATTCATTATTACCACGTGCGTAGGAATTTTTTAGGGTTTACGCCCTTCCACCAGCACTAGCCTTACGTTTATCATTTTTCAAAGTGCTTTTTTTGCACTTTTTATTTTTGGAAAAATAGAAAAAAGCATATCTTTAAAGTGCATTTTCTCCGCACCATATAATCGTTAATCGTTTTCCAATCACGAGCGTTGAAAGCGCCAGCTTAACAATTTCTCAGGCACTACAAGAAGTCTATTCAATTATTTTTTGGAAAAACCTCTGTAACTTTTTTAATTTTGGTCCTAGAAAAATGCGTCTAAAGGAGAAGTTGCATGTTTTTGTTCCATATAAAAGGAAAAAAATGAAAAACCCTTCAAAAGTAAAATTGAAAAAAGTTACCGAAAATTGAAATTTAAAATTGCAAAATTGTCTCTGGTTTTGGAAAAACCTCTGTAACTTTTTTAATTTTGGTCCTAGAAAAATGCGTCTAAAGGAGAAGTTGCTTGTTTTTGTTCCATATAAAAGGAAAAAAATGAAAAACCCTTCAAAAGTAAAATTGAAAAAAGTTACCGAAAATTGAAATTTCAAAATGAAAAAATTTATCTGGTTTTGAAAAACCTCTGTAACTTTTTTAATTTTTGTCCCAGAAAAATGCGTCTAAAGAAGAAGTTGCTTGTTTTTGTTCCATATAAAAGGAAAAAAATTAAAAACCCTTCAAAAATAAAATTGAAAAAAGTTACCGAAAATTGAAATTTCAAAATGAAAAATTGTCTCTGGTTTTTGAAAAACTTCTGTAACTTTTTTAATTTTGGTCCTAGAAAAATGCGTCTAAAGGTGAAGTTGCATGTTTCTGTTTCATATAAAAGGAAAAAAATGAAAAACTCTTCAAAAATAAAATTGAAAAAAGTTACCGAAAATTGAAATTTCAAAATGAAAAAATTTATCTGGTTTTGAAAAACCTCTGTAACTTTTTTAATTTTTGTCCCAGAAAAATGCGTCTAAAGAAGAAGTTGCTTGTTTTTGTTCCATATAAAAGGAAAAAAATTAAAAACCCTTCAAAAATAAAATTGAAAAAAGTTACCGAAAATTGAAATTTCAAAATGAAAAATTGTCTCTGGTTTTTGAAAAACTTCTGTAACTTTTTTAATTTTGGTCCTAGAAAAATGCGTCTAAAGGTGAAGTTGCATGTTTTTGTTTCATATAAAAGGAAAAAAATGAAAAACTCTTCAAAAATAAAATTGAAAAAAGTTACCGGAAATTGAAATTTCAAAATGAAAAATTGTCTCTGGTTTTTGAAAAACCTCTGTAACTTTTTTAATTTTGGTCCTAGAAAAATGCGTCTAAAGGTGAAGTTGCATGTTTTTGTTCCATATAAAAGTAAAAAAACTTAAAACTCTTCAAAAATAAAATTGAAAAAAGTTACCGAAAATTAAAGTTTCAAAATGTAAAATTGTTTCTGGTTTTGGAAAAACCTCTGTAACTTTTTTAATTTTGGTCCTAGAAAAATGCGTCTAAAGGTGAAGTTGCATGTTTTTGTTTCATATAAAAGGTAAAAAATGAAAAACCCTTCAAAAATAAAATTGAAAAAAGTTACCGAAAATTAAAGTTTCAAAATGTAAAATTGTTTCTGGTTTCGGAAAAACCTCTGTAACTATTTTAATTTTGGTCCTAGAAAAATGCGTCTAAAGGTGAAGTTGCATGTTTTTGTTTCATATAAAAGGAAAAAAATGAAAAACCCTTTAAAAATAAAATTGAAAAAAGTTACCAAAAATTGAAATTTCAAAATGAAAAATTGTCTCTGGTTTTTGAAAAACTTCTGTAACTTTTTTAATTTTGATCCTAGAAAAATGCGTCTAAAGGTGAAGTTGCATGTTTTTGTTCCATATAAATGGAAAAAAATGAAAAACTCTTCAAAAATAAAATTGAAAAAAGTTACCGAAAACTCAAATTTCAAATTTAAAAATGTCGCTTTTTTTTAAAAAGCACTGTAACTTTTTTAATTTTTGTCCTAGAAAAATGCGTCTAAAGAAGAAGTTGTTTGTTTTCGTTCAAATTGT
>CM065458.1:5349158-5472500 GCA_032872475.1 Leptopilina myrica (nomen nudum)
AGAAGTTGATTTATAACTCTTGGCTCGTACTCCACTATACCCATGTCTTTCATAATGGACATAATAACTTGAGCATCTTTAGGAATATGTTTCACATGATTCAATGCTTTGTTCTTCTCTGCCATTTTTTAATATTCAATAAACAAATAAGACAGTTAAATTTTGTTGATATGCATTAGTTACTAGACAGCAGCCAACACAACACAAAACATTCTTTGAGAAATAGACTAATAAAGTGGAGAAAGATAGAAATGAGTTATCTTTAAAGGTTGAGTCCACAATAGATAAATCGCACTCTAAAGCTGCCTTCACAGGTGCCCACCACGAGAATAAGAGAGAAAAAAAGAGAGAGAGAGAGGAAACAAATAATTTGCATTAGAGTAAGAGAGATGAACTGTGTATCTGTCTCTCTTACTCCAATGAACATTTTTTGTTCTGGATTTTTTTTTACAGAAGGTGTAGGATCGCACCCTAAATGTTTTCCGTTTTCACGTTTTGAAGCCTATATGGGATGACATTTTTCGATTCTTAAGGTACCGTCCCATGACGGCGTGAAAGCGTCGGCGTAAAGCAGAAACCATGTGAGTGAGTGAGAACGTGATATCTGTTCATCTCTTTCTATCGCACGATTTCTGCTTTACTCCGTCATGGGACGGTACCTTTATTATTTTCTATCCCATGCATCTCGATCGCAAACGACTTTTGCGAATCCATTGTGGCATTGTGCGTTGGACTTTAAGCATAAGCTATTGTGCCTAGCCCTGCCAGACTGAAAATTTCATTTGTTAAGGTTAAGAGTCATAAAAATTCATTTTGCAGTTAAAAATTTAATTGATTACTAAATATTTTTTCTTTCGAATTGTTATTGAACATTTGTTCATAATTTAACATTTTTACGTAATCCAACATTCCAATTTACATAATATGGAATCTTATATAGTAAGGAAATGAGTATATTCATTTAAACACGAATGTCTATTAAATAAATAAATAGAAATAAGTATGAGAAAGAATTCTTTCTTAAAGCAATTTTTAATTCTTTGAATTAAAAATTTTAGATTGGAGTAAAAATAATTCAGTAATTCAACAGATTTTTTAAAACAATAATTTTAGATGAACATTCAAAGATAAAATTTAACCAATATTCAAAATAAACTAGCGTTTATATTTATTAAAATATTATTCTTTAAATTGAATGTCAGACAATTTTGCTATTATTAATAGAAATTTGTTAATAAATTATCTTTTTTTATAAATATAGAATAAGATGAAATGCTAATATTAAAAAAGTCTCAGTTCTTTCAAGTTGTGTAAATAAAGAGAACTTTGTTCGAATGCAACTTTTCATACACATTTTCAAGAATTCATAAAATATTCTAAGGATAGACTTTATCGATTGGTTGTCTTTCTTGTAAATCTTTAGAGCTACGTATAGTTTATGAGACAACTTTAGAGTTCAAGTTTAATTTTTTAGTATAAAAATATATTTCAAATATTATCGAAAATAAAAGGCGAAATATTAATACATAGTTTCATTTGTTTTATTCGAACTTCAAATTTAATATTATGTATAAATGAAGAATTGATAAAAAGATAATTTGGGTTTTGTTGAACCATTAAAGTGTATTTTTATACAGTTGACCAAACATTTATTTAGTTCAGCTAAAAATTTGTTTCGGGTGACAATTAAAATTTAATATATTTTCAGCCATAAGTATGTTATTTTTATCGCTTTTACAGATTTAGAGTGTACCAAATAATGATATCAAACAAATATTTACTTAGGTTGAACAAATTTTGTTAAAAATAACCCAAAATTAAATAAGGTTTATATAACGAAATAGAATATTTGCTTATAATATTAAAATAACCGAAAGAGATTGTAGTTTAACACTATTTCATTATGAACTACAACAAAAATGATATAATTTCATTCTTTAGAAATGTGCAAGCTTGCGAAAAGTTTTGCAAGCTGCCGTGTGTCAAAGATCTCCCCACTCTATAGTTTCAAATTAAATTTCAAGGCATGCTTTGGTCAATTTTGGTTTATATTTTTTATTTTTAATAATCAAAGTGAAATAAATTGAATACTGAATAATAAAGTTAATTGAAGTTGCCGATTATTATTGAATATGAAGAGTGAATTATTCAACGGGTTTGAAAGTTAATTGTTTAAATAATGTAATTATTTAAGTATTTAAGCACGGTGACCTGGCATTTAAAACATCAAAATTGATTTGAGTTTAACAAATAAATGTTATTTTCGAATAGTGGTTTTAATATATATAGAGATTGTTCAATGTAAACACAGGGCTTTCAAAATGAGCCTAGTGTACCAGGTTAAAGAAAAATTAAAATTTTTTATTTAATTAGAATGTAATTTGTATTTTTAACATGTGTATTAATATCCTATAGAATAATGTAAAATTTTTTTAGATCGTTTAAATTTAATAGACAAATAATTTAATTCGTCAAAAATAAGTCTCCTCCTCCTCCTATTGTGTATATACATATTTATGTCCTCCAGTCGTTAAATTTATGCATTTTGTTATTTTTTTATATTTTGGGAAGAAATTTTAAAAATCTGCTGAATTATTTAAATATTATATTATTTATGTTCTTCAACTGTTTTTTTCTTCGTAATTTTTGAAATAATTTTATTGCTTTTGCTGCAGATTCCACGGGCACTGCGTTACAAAACTTATTGAAGAGGCAACAGTTCTTTCACCATCGGCAATACTGGCAATAATTAATACAGTCTCAATAGTTGAGACAGCAGCGGCAACTGCAAAATTCATTAAGGTCTTCAAGAACAAAGCCTGGTAACGCAAATAATGTAAGTTAAAATATTATTCATAATATTGTAAAACTATTTAACATTCCTTCTAAAAGGTTTTGGTAGTTTTATTTTATTTGCTAACTCCAAGTACAATGTACTTATTGTTAAAAGACAATTTGGAAGTTGACAGTCTTCCAAGTTAGTTTTAAAAGTCACATAAGTTAGCGGATTGTTTTAAAAAGTGCGTAACTTTCCCGTTCATGCAGAAAGTATACGTAACTCTCATAGTCGCTATAAAGGTTATAATATAAAATTGGAATTTCAATCAATTGTTTTCAAGTTTAATTTTCTAAATCATACATTGTTATAACTAGATTAAATATTATTAAAATTTAGTTTAAATTGGTGAATACATGGTAGACAATTAATAGAATGTTACAGTAGCTGTATAAACAATTCACTGCGAAATTCTTGGGGAATTATAATTCAGTAATAAACCCTTGAACAATTATTCCAGGCGCTAGTTCTGTGGTAATTGGTTTTCCTTTTTTATACATATTTTTGTCATCTTTCCAATTACCGCTTTTACCATATTCTTCAGACATTTGAACCATTTCATTTGGACTCCATTCTAATGAATCTTTTCTACAGAAATTGTGTTTTACGTTAGTACTAGATGAGAAATCCTTTTCATAATTTGATGTGTTCCCGGGTAATGTGGAATTGTAACTTTCGAAAATTGGAGTTCGCTTCATTGACGCTCGCTGATGATGAGTTTTCCGTAACATTCCCTGAAAGTAAATTAATCAATGAAAAAGTCGTCAAATTTGATTGATTTCAAAGTGGTAATTTCCTTTCATTTTGGAATTTACCTGAAAATTAAAAGGAGGATCGTCATCTGTGTTGTTATTGTCACCTCTTCGACCAAGCATTTGCAGTTCTTGAATTGGATTTACACTATAAAATAAAGAAAACTGTCATTATTTTAAATAGTCACGTTTTTCGTAAGTGCCTTGGTATACAATTTAAAATATAATTTTAAAACATCCGCATTAATAAGTTAATATCTAAGCGAGTATATATTACATATGTAATTAATAAATTTAAATTTTTTTCGCTGTGAACAAAATATTCTTTTGTTATGTATACAGCAAATAAATATTTATAGGTTTCATTAGTTATTACACTTTACGCATTTAAATAATATTTCTGGGTTCGTAATCAAGACAATATTTTTAGAATATGTTTAGAATATTTGTAACAGTTAGGGTCCTTTGGGGTGAATGAAAACAGTTGATTTTTCAGATTAATTAATAAATCACACAGAATAAATTTATTAACACACTTTACCGAGTAATGTTTCCAAAATTGCTATTAATTCTCTCATCTTGCTTCCAATCATTTTCCATATTACTTCTATTTCGAGAACTCGGTTCATAATTGTTGTTTATTGAGTGAAACTGACTTCCAGTTGTATGATTATTATACGAAATCGGGGATTGTGTTGTTATTATCTTTGAATGAGTCGATCTTGAATTGTAGGAATTCTAGAATACACGTAATGTTACAATTTTCTTAAAATGTTTTAGGTAAAATGTTTCTCCAAACAAGCTAGACTGCAAAGTTACATTCTGTATATATAGATTTAATGATAGAACGTCCAAGGAACCTACACCGGCAGACTAACTTGGCCTTCCACAAGCTTCTCTATTTGAGAGAAACTTAAAATCTATTTATAAAAAAATAATTTGTAATTTAAAAATGTAATTTTAAAAGTTTCGTTGCAGTGTGGGGGAGGGGCTCTTGCCTCTGGAAGGCAAGAGCAGTTCTCCTTCTTAACGTTCTATCATTAAAAGGACATTTTGCTGTTTGTAGCAAGTTCGCTGCAAACTTATAGGCTAATTTGATTTACATAAAACGTTAATATTATAGTACTTACAGTTTGATATTTTTGAACTGAAAAAGATTTCGTATAGGAATGATTCTTGACTTGTGATGGAAACTCAGTAGATATTTTATTTTGGATTGTTTCTTCTGGTGGGCAGCAAACCGGGTGTTTTGGATCCCTGGAAAATGGAATGTTGATCAAACTTTGAACACCGATGTTTGACGAATGAGTTACGCGGTGAGGTGAATTCGTTGTTTGAACTTGAACGTCTGAAAACATAAATTAGAGTATGCACTATTTTAAGTAGGGCTGTACAAATTAATATTCGAATATTATAAATATGTTCAAAGGTATCTTTTATGTTTACGGATTCCAAAGCTTAAATTTATATTAGTTAAAAGATAAATAATATTATGGTTTTGATTATTATAGTTTAACCGATGTAAAAAGCTGACAAATTCAACTTGAGTTGTTTTTTAAATGATTGAAACACGGAAAAACTTTCTTCAAGAGTCATTACTAAACTTATTCAAGAACTCAGGATATGGAAATAATACAAGAAATGCTACAAAACCATAGATTGAAACATTATTTTAAGCTGTTCGGGGATAACTGTAGTAAATTTCTGGACTACTTGTTGAATTTTCTTGAAAAAGTCCTGAACTGGTTTAAGAATAGAAAAATGTAAAATTAGCGAAAAAAATTTGCCCGCCTGAGTAGTCGAACTTGAGACCTCGAGACTCAAGATCGCTCCGCCTTATGCCACTCGGCTGCAGGGACGCGTTACGATACTTTAGTTTTAGATCGTTTTAAAGCGTTTAAAGCCAAGTGGCGCTGTATACCTATTGGTTACGCTTCGTCTTCTTTCTTAAATAGTTCGAGACTTTTTCAGCGCGCAGTGACTGAAGAACTCAGTCGCAGCGTCAAGAACAATTATTTCCAAGGCATTAGAAAAACACCTGAAAATTCTTTAATGAATATTGAACTTTTCTAAAACAAGTTCTAAATTTTTCCCATATCCTGAGTTCTTGAATAAATTTATTAATGACTCTTGAAAAAAGTTTTTCCGTGAAATTATACTTTTCAATTATATTAGACAAACATTAACTGTGCCTGTTTCATGCTACAAAATGTTTAAATTTTCCAAAATTTGTCATTATTAATTTTCTATTAACCAGTAGAAAAATGTAATATAATAGAATTTTTAAGTTTTGTTTCATTGCTAAAGTTCTGCTAATTATAAGCACAATTGAACAACTTTTTAAATCTCTATGGACCATTGTAGAAATGCTGTTCACTTTCCTGACAGATGTGGGAGATTGTATGGTGGGAATCGTGGGAATGTATGCGATAAGGGAATCACATTAGAAGGATAGAAATGTCCAAAACGATATTTAAAAAAATACTTTTTTGTATGCCAGCCCCACATAACTTTGGAGTGCGAAATCCAAAGTGTCTGTGAGGACATTATTAAATAAAGACTGACAAAATTTAAGAAGGTATTCATCTTGCAACATAATGATGAACATGTTGATTATTTTAGACGAGATAATCATAATAATTATGATGGCAGCAAATCCTTACATTCTCTCTTTGTGAAAAATAAATATATAAATAGATGAAAATGATAGACACCTCTCGTTTGAATGTTGCTATTTGCTCGAAGGATAGCCTGTCTTCGTAATGGCGCATCCCAAGCCTCATGTTCGTCATCAGATGTTGAAGGCGATAAGGATCTGAAGAACGTATTTCAAGATAATAAATAAAAGAGGGAAAGAAAATATTAACTTACCTTTATAATCAGCAATCATGTGCACGGAGAGACCGCGGTTATTAGGAAAAATTACAAACAACTATGTAGAAATAAGGGTAGTTAAAAAAATTAATATCGACTATAGTATATTTTATGATGAGTTTATTTAGCGAGTGCCTGTATTTCTATCGGCTACTATAGGCTTTGTCAATTTGCGTAATTAGACCAATGACTATGATTCGTACAAAAAATAAATTTCGATATTATCTACAATAATTAGGTAGACCGCGTGATCATGTATATAGGTCACTCTGTGTCTCAGAAATGGACTTTTACAAAAAAATTTATAAAATTTCGATTGGATTTATTCAAGTCGCAAAGAAATGGTCTTTTAATAAGTTTAATTATATTACAAGGAAATTGCTTTTTTCTAAGTGTTTTAAATTTTCTGTACTTCATGTTTCACATTTGTTTAAAATCTTTCCAATCAGTCGTTTACTCTTTCCGATGTAGAAATTTGACCACAGCCGTAATTGGGGCCAGATCAGGCGTCCTTCCTGTTATAGCATGAAAACACCTTACCATAGATGTGTCCTTGGTCAGAAAATCCTCGCCCTGATCTGGATCCGATCGGACGTGCCTCGCCATTGTATATGTGTCCTGACGCGTTCAAAGGGACCTTACGCCCCAAAAAATTAATTTTTAGTTATTAATGCCATTATATCGATTATTGAAAAAATCTGTATAGAATGGTATTAATAACTCAAAATTAATTTTTTCGAACGTAAGGTCCTTTTCACCGCGTCAGGGCACATATATGTATAGTGTATGGCCAAAATGTATCAATTTCTACAAAAGCAATTTTTCGCACAACATTTCTCTGAGTTTTGCTACAGTTGTTTGGTAATTTGGTGAAGATTTGTTGGTGACAGTGCAAAAATATTAAATAATACAAAAACCCCTTATTTTCCGACTTTGCAAAGTGAAAATTGAAAAATACGCTCGGTCTCTCCGTGTGTTAATTTTAGTTTTATGATTTTTGAAAAATGTTCAAATATGGTAAAATACTAAATAATAGACTCAAATACAATTTACAAATTTACAAATTTAAAACCGAATTATAAAGCAACTTACCCGGCTTTCTTTTTAATTTTTGTGGGGTCATTCATGTATGCTGTATCAAAATAAGGTAATTCTTCATGGATATCAAACGGTAATTTATAAACTTGAGGTGGCTTCAATGGACCTAAGTATGAAGATGTTTTGATACCGGGGTCAATCCTTTCTAAAGGAGTTCGTTCATTGATCATTTGTAGTTTCCCCACTGTCGCTTGATTGAACAGATGAACCTATTAATAAAAATAAAAAATAATTTATTAAATTTTATGCTTCAAATTCATTATTAGCATGCAGCATTCTATTTATTATTCAAACAATTTTAGTAGAATTTCACTGCACAATTGCTAGTTTCTTGATTCCCAGAATGAATTAGTCAAACTATTTTATTGACTTTAATAAAATAGATTCCATTGTTTGTTCTATAAATTCTACACTGTAAAAAAAAGGTGTTAAATTTTAATTCCTCAGGGAATTCTATAAAAGTCCCTCCCATTGGGGTGTTAATGCCAGGGAAGTTAAATAAAGAGAGTTAAAATTTTACACCCAAATGCTAACTTCCCATGGAAAAAATAAGTCGCGCGGGTGTTGATGAAGGGGTATTGTAAATTAACTCTCTTTTGGAGTTGATTTTCAACTCGAAAAATTTAACTCCCAACTCCCGAGTCCATTAACTCCCTAAATTTTTTACAGCGTACTACTAATTATTAATAAAATTTCGCCAACAGTTTTATTTATAAAATTATTACTATATATTGCCGATTTTTATAGAGACTTTTTCTAATCCCTGATAGCATGCACCTTTTTGCAAAATTGGAAATATATGCCGCACAGGAACCATGAATAGCAACACGGAAAAAAAGAAATTAGGTGCAGCAGTAAACAGATGTTTGCTGTGAAATATCTGAAAATTAGCTACCACAGCTAAGAAGTTTGCAGTGGCAGCGAACATGTTAACTGTGACAGCAAACATTAGTAAAAATTTATGCGAGTTTGCTGTCATAGTGAACTTGTTTGATCTCACAGCGAACTTTTTCGCTGTCCTTATTTCAACGAACAAGGTTTGCTGTGGTAGCAAAATGTTCGCTGCCAATGCAGCAAACCCTTTCTATGCGTGAAGTTTGTGATAATACTGTGTTGCAATATTGATAAAATATTACATGGCAAGACTGAAGAAAACATTATTTAAGAAATATTGACGGTCCACACTTAGACAATATAGTATAAGCATATTGCAATAAGTTTTCTACAAGTTTTTTGGTTAATCGGGATAGTATTGCATTATGTAACATTTAAGTTACATTGAGGTAATGTTGACATTATTGTTATTGCAGCGTAATATTACCACGTTTATTTGGTAAATGCTGTGTCAAGTTCCGAGTATAATTAGTAATTTTAAGTAGAGTTTGAAATTGAAAAGTTATTTACTTTATTAGATCGAAATAAAGAAAAAATTTCCAAATTCTCTAGTTGTTAATAGTTTATTAATAATATGAAAACTCGGCATTTTAAATTTTTGGCACATCTCTAAAGATTGGTCGTTGTGTATGTTGCTAATAATTTGGTAATAAAGAATGTATTTACTTGCTGAGAGAAGTGGACCAGATCTTGGTATCGGGCTGCACGGTAACGTAGGAGGACTTGGAACATGCTCTTCGCTCTCCACTTTTGGCTGTAAAACATCATCAAGTCTTTCGTCTCCTGATCCATATCCCCTTTCAGAAGTGGATTCACTTCCTTCCTCACAGAGTGTCCCCTGTATGCTGTTTTAATATAGAAATACAATATTTTTCTTAGTATGTGTACGCTCTAAGAAAACAATATCTTTCAATCAAACATAATTGCCTTCCTTATACAGCTAACCAAAAATTATTTTTCAATAAAATGTAAAAATTTTCATTTAACACATAATAAGTTTTATTCAATAAAAATTACATTTAAATCAGTTATAAAATAGGTTTAATTCAAACTTTATTTTTGGTTGGCTTCCCAGTCAAAAAAATTCTATAGAGAATTCTATAGCAAATTCTATAGAGTATTCTATATAGAATATTTTATAGAATTTGTAAAAAGAGATATTTTTTGTGAATATCTGCACGAATTCTATAGACTTTGACTAAAAATATGTTATAGAATTCATGTAGAAATTAAAAAATATATTTTTACATAAATTCTACAAAATTTCTATAGAATATTCTACAGAATTCGCTATAGAATACTCTATAGAATGCTCTATAGATTTATTCTACAGAATCATTCTATAGAACTTTTTTGACTGGGATTCTTATGTTTGGAATAAAATAATAACATATGAGGCGGTAACTATTAAAGGAGGAATGTACAATTTCGCTTTATTTTAGACATTAAATATTTAAAAAAAACCTTTCTTGTCGAGTTTATGACGCAAGGTTACAAATCTTGAAGAAAACAAAACTATTTGTAAACTTTTTTGTTCCTAACTCAAAAGTTTGTCAAATCTTATTATTTTCTTACCTTTTTGTATCATCAAAGCCGCTTCCTCCTGTGACATCTCCAAACTCTGCTTCTTTTTTATCGATGCTTTCTTCACTGAAACAATTCCCGTTAATTTCGTTCGGCACAGAGTCTGTGAAGAAAAATCATGATACTCAAAAATATACTTTTCTTTACAAAGGAAGAATATTAACAAATTGATCTGTGCAAAATCAACTGATTCGAAATGATTGAATCTTAACGTTGTGTCAGATATTTAAAGGAAAATCAATTTTTGATATCTAATTATTTTTAAACAAGACTGGCCTATGTCCAATTATTAATACGATTTGCTGTTTCATGTCGAATTTTGCACAGGTTTGCAATTGACTACTCATTGTAAAAAGGTTTCCAAATAAATTTTTTTTTAGAATAATAATGCAATCGCAAGGTACATACCCAGTTCCTTTTTCACTTTAGTCGTTTTTGAAACCATTGTCTTTCGAGCAAGAAAAGCTCTTAGCATACATTGGACTTTGATAATTTTTTTTACTTGCGTTTCATAGAGACGTGATAAATATTCTTCATTGTAGTATTTAAGAAAAACTTTACTTTTTCCAATAAGCCATCCTTCCATTTTTAACCTCAACAATAATAACCGACAATTGTCTTTTGTTATTTCAACATTCTCGTCAAAATCAAAAGCTAGAAATTTATATCTGTAATAATGAATATAATTATTGAAAGTGTTTATAGCCTAGTATAAATAATGTATATATTATACACTACCGAGACCACTTCCAATTTGGAATATTTTGTTTTATAAAAAATTTTATCTCGCCTTTCACAATATAAACAGAATAAAGTGTTAGTTCCATATATTTTATGTTTCAAAATATTTCTCACTCGCCTGAAAATGTGTGGTCTCTCAATTTTGACCGGTAGTGTATTAATAATAAATATGTTCAATTTTTACCTTCGTAAGAATTCTTGAAACGGAATTCTGTACGGAAAACCTTGTTGCTTCGCTTTAGCTGTATCGAGAACAGCTAAGGCTCTTATTTGCTGTCTAACTACTTCTCGATAAAATCCACGAGGGTTATTTTCCAGATCTGAACGTATGCATCTGATATAATGTGTTCCACCATTTCCGCTTCCAATTGACAAATTTTTTAAAATTTCAAGACAAGTTGAACGAAAGATTGCGGCACAAGTTCTCATTTTAGACGTTTGTGAATATTGTCCTCTAGATGAAGTGTTGTACCTCTATTAAAAGCAAAACAAATCAGATTTTTTAAAAATCATCACTTCAAAGAGAAAATAGAAATTTTTATCACACTTGCACAAACTAAACAGTTTTTATTTATAGAACATAAGTGTGTATGGTTAAAGACACATTGTATGTACCTATGGGTACAATTCTACAAAACTTAAATAAATTAAGCTTCATTTATTGACATGTCTAGAATTTAATAATGAAGGGCAGTGATGTGCAAAACTTTTGACAGGTAGTTCTTTTAAATTCCTTTTCCTAATCATATTTTAGAGTTTTTTTTTTTACAAAATATCTACTTATTCCATTAAATATTTTTCATAAAAAGTTGACATTCACATTCATTTATGTGATGTAAAATACATAGATAGATAGATTCACTGAAATAAAATATACACTAACCCTAATTTTTGTCGTTTCCTGCATAAGAGCAGCCCCCCATTTACTTTTTGGTGTTTTATTTGTAGAAGTGTTTGGATGCTCGACAATGATGGTAAGATTCCCTGAACGTGTAAGTTGGTTGAGGAACAACGATTTTATAACATTAGAAGCAGATAGTCTTAACGTTTCAATCATTTCTGGAGCTAAGAAGTCACGATTTTTTTCTACTATATCACTTGCATCGTAA
This sequence comes from Leptopilina myrica (nomen nudum), assembly GCA_032872475.1. Classification (NCBI taxonomy): domain Eukaryota; kingdom Metazoa; phylum Arthropoda; class Insecta; order Hymenoptera; family Figitidae; genus Leptopilina; species Leptopilina myrica (nomen nudum). Next base: position 5,361,047 of record CM065458.1, read on the forward strand.
ATTAATTTTCCTGTATAATGCGCGACTGTAAATTCATGAGCTCCTATTACTTTAAGATGTACAGTCTGCGATCGTTGTTTTAGTTTGTCAAATATATATTGAACGTCTTGCTGTTGTCTTGAAGCATCGTCTAGTATGTGAAATAGTCCATAGTTTTTGTCTAGAAGTTGATCAAGAGCATCCTTGTTATCGTAGTAATGGTATTTTCGTAATGGTACTTCTTCTTCTTCTTGTTCTTGCTTTAACAGATAAAACATTTTAACAATTGTTAAACATTAATTGTTTAACATATGAGGATGGACATTTTTATTAACATTCGAGTTAGCTAAGAAACATCTTCGATATCACAGCACACTTTTGCCGCTACAGCAAAAAGTTCGCTGCAAGAGCTGCGTTGCAGTAGAGGATTTAGGAACGTAAATCCCTAAACTTCTCTACAAACTATTTTTAGCTATTATTATAAGAAATAGTACAAACTCCGAAAACAAAATTAAATTATCATATATTTGTATAATTTGACATTATATAAAAGATTCATACCATTTCCCAAACAAAAACTTGTTGATTGTAATGACATTGTAATTGCTCATTCAGAGTATTTACGACAAGTTGCTCAATTCTGTTTACTGCAAAGCATTCAAATCCAAAGAGATCTAGGATACTTATACAAAATTTATCACCACTGAAATAAGAGTAAAATTCTATTTATAAACTAGTAATTGTATTATAGCATTAATACTTTTATTTACAAATAATTAGATTAAAAATATTTAGTTATTGATACTGAGCGACGTTTCGACATATTTCCATAATGGATTTTTATGAGTTTTAATATTACGAATATTTGTATATATAAAACTTACAATAACGTACGTGAGATGGAAAATTTGTAATTAATTATATTAATAATCCAATCAACTAAGCGCTGATAAAGAGTATTTGCTAATACATCTCTTGCCTCTTTGGCTTCATCACATGTATGCTTTTTTCTTATCGCTGCTCCTTTTTTAATTAGACAATAATTTACCAGTGACCATGTAAATTTCTTTTCCTCAACACCTAATAAATCTGCAACTGTAAGAGTAAAGCAAGAAGAAGATAATAGTTATGAATTTTTATTGACTTTCTCATAAAAAAGTTTTTAAAAAATGAAAAATTTGGTTTTCTTGAATGTTGAAAATAACGATTAACTTTTTATAAATTTAATATTCTTAACATCCGTAATAAAATAAAAGTTATTTTTAAAAACATGTAAATAATAATTTTTGAAACTAAAAACAGTAATTTTATACTACTGTAAAATACCGCGCATCTGTAAATTCTTTAAGGATGATATTGTATGTCAAATTATACAAAAAGTAACCTTTAAGGAATATGTAGATGCTTGGAAATGCAGTAGCTCCGACGATATGAAAAGTGAAAAAATGAACAAACTATCATTTACATCATCATATAACAAATGCATATATATCAACACATGATGATAGCTTGGATTAATAATAATATAGGAGGCAGGGAGGTATAAAATTGTTGGACTATAGATACACGGAGAAAAAAATGTTGTTGAATCAATGACATATGAGTTTGATTCATTGAATAGTGTCATAACGGGCTGCCAAACGCATATGCTGTTGTTTTGAAAGCACCGATTCTAATGATTCGATAGTATCACTTTCATTGAAACAAAAGCATATTTCTCAAATTGACAGCATACTATATGTTAATTTGAAGGTATTCCTTTTGAATCAACGATCAAAATTTTTTAATTTAACAGTATATGCTTATGAGTCAATGACTATAGTTTTTCAATTTAAAAGCATCATTTTTATGATTCAAAAATTTGTACTTTTAATTTTTTTAGTTGTTGCTATCGATTGAATAACACCATACTGTTAAGTCAATTCTTTTACGTGGTTAAAGATATACCAACGATAAATTGAAAAAATGAAATTTTTGTTCACATATTTTTTATATACTATAATTAATTCTCACACCTTTAACACAACACTTCTTATATACATCTTTTTTTCAATTTTACACACAAACATACATATCTTTATTATTTTTTTCATTTTTTCCAACGACAAACACACATACATACACATTCAAACACACTTTATATTTTTTTGAGTCGAAAAATACGCTGTTCCCAATCGGTCACCCATCCATGTAGTAACCGCGACCAAACGTGCTTAACTTTCGTGATGGACGAGAACTGCCGCACTGCAATGTAATACATTCGCGAGATTTTTTTCTCGTAAATAAGGGAATTTATATAGGGAATTTATATTTAACTAGTCCTTAATTCTTTAAAACAATTTAAATAATAGTTTTTTATATAAGAATCTCAAAAACGACAGGTTTAATAAACATATAAATAAGTGTGGATAAGTATTTCAATAAATTTAGCACCTGTCAATGTATCAAATACATAGTGTCCTTATTTTTATAGCATATGCTATAAGCAGTCCGCTATAGCACCACTCATTGAAACGAAAGCATATGCTTTCATTTTCAAAACCGCGCTTCTTTGGAGCAAACAACTTTTCATTTGATTCAAATTTACACGCATTTTCTTCAAATTTATCTATTAGATGCTTTAAATGAATAATGTCAAAGAAGCAATAAATTATTCTGTTGCTATATAGGGGAGAGTGGGGCAAAATGAGGTACCTTTTTGTCATTGGCTGTTTACAGAGAACCAAACGAATAAATCGATTCAACTAATCATCAGAATTCTTCTTTGTACTCTTAGGTTTGAGGAAATTATGATAATAGCGGAGAAAAAAATTTGTAAATGAACTTATATCTCATTTTCTGAGAAGGTGCAAAAACCCCATTTTGCCCCATGGGTGGGGCAAAATGGGGTGGTATCAAATTACCATATAAAACATGGAATATTTTTTCAAAATTTGTTAAATTCTTGTTGTAAGAGATTATAAATACAAACAAAAAGTAAGATTCTTTATTATTATGAAAAAAACAAGCAATATTTACTAGAAATTAACAGAAAAACATCGATAATGAAAAATATCGATATATCGATAGTGAAACATCGATAGCATAATACCCCGAAACAAAAATATCGAGTTTTCTGCGGAAAGTTGTTAAATATGCATAATATAACGTTTTTAAGTAGTTTAATGAATATTAAATACCACCCGGCATGGCCCAACACATACACGGAGAAAAATTCTTTTTTAATGATTACAATAGTCTACAGTACAGCTCGGATATGTGACCACTTTTTGCAATGATTACGAAAACTATGTAATATGTTAAGAATTGAGTAGGAACGATTACTACAGCTGTTGTAAGGGATACCTTTTAATTTGTACTCCTTACAACAGCTACAGTAATCATCACAAAAAGTGGTCACATATCCGAGCTGTACTGTAGACTATTATAATAATTAAAAAATAATTTTTCTCCGTGTAGGTACCCCATTTTGCCCCGCACTGCATAGTACAACAAAATGTAATGTTTACAAATTGTTGTAAACAATTTAACAATCTATCCTATTGGAAATTACTCTAGAATAAGTGCTGAAAACGATTCCACACTTGCCAAACTTAATAAATTATCCCAAAAAGTTTTATAAGCACTTTAATTTCGAAAAAAATCGATATTTTTTTCGCTCAAAACTTTAATGTTGTATAACTTTAAAAAAAAGAAAAATTTTCATATTGCCCTCATAATTAATAACATTTTCTTATCAAAATGAATGATATATATCGAGGATAAAAAAATTAAATGTACCCATCATGGAGAAACAGAGGTACCCCATTTGACCCGCCTACCCCATTTTGCCCCACTCTCCCCAATAGATGAACTATAGAAACAATTTGTAGAATATCATTAATTTAACAGTACCGTACTTTTAATTTAAACAGTTTCATTTTTTCGTTTTAAGCAATATGCTGTTCGATTAATAAATGTGTTATTGAATCAATAACGTGAAATTCATTAGCATGGAGCTATTTGATTCAACAGCACTTTTTTTTAGTGTAGTCTTTCGAGTAACAATTATTAACTATTATATTAATATTTGTAAAAAGATGACATATTACCTCGATTTGCAGTATCCATGTTTTCAATTTCCGCTTCACCATTGCTATCCTCAACAAATCTTATTTCACCGAGATTTAAAATTGCTGATAATATTTTCCAGATGACATCAAAATGTTCTTCCAGTTCTAAAGATTGCATGTCTTTTACGAGATTTTCAAATTTCAAAGCATTTCCCTGAGGATCATTTCTTACTTTAAACGAACGTTTGTTCCCAGAACTTTTGTCTCCTATTCTTAAATACCGGTATTTTCTACCTGATGATAATAAGTAATCATTTAATTTCCCCGAACATTCCAGCCCATCATAAAGATAATAGAAAATGTGAAAGTTTGATTGTGCTCTGAAAAATATACAAACATATAATATGAATAATAAACACAAAACAATGACTGATTTAAAGTATATTATTAATTATATTACTTGTCACGAGTCGATATGCGCCACTTTTCTAGCTGATACATCCAAAATATTGCACCGGATGCTTTTCCTGTAGATCCGTATGTTGTTTGTGTTTGTAAAAGGCATCGCGTTGAATTATGATTTAAAGGCGTAGCTGCATTTGTGAATGCGTGAATAATGTTGATTGCTTTTATAAGTCTAGCTCCAATATCATTGATACTCTGCAGAGTTATTATGTAAAAAATATTATTAAGTGTAAGTTAAATAATATTTCATTCTACGAAATAATTTCAGTTTTTAATTTTATTCACCGTAATCAATTTAGGAGTATTTGAGAACTCCACAGTCTAAACAATTTAGTTCCGCCGGCCCTGCATATTTAAATCATTGAAAAAGCAAAGGTGGTAGATTCCCCCCAACCTTACACTCACCGGTCTAAACCTCAATTGCTCTAAAGCTTGAGCGAATCTAATATTTTCAAGGTCAGATCCATATTCTATCAAAATTCTAATAAAAATCTACTGTACCATTCAAGTCAACATAAAGTTGTTAAAATTTTGATGACTCATGAAGTCATTAAAACAAATTATTGTATTCCTCATTAATGAATTTTATTGTCTTTTTTATTATCTTATTACTTGAAATATTGGTTTCCCATGTATTATTAATTAACCTTATTACCGCTCTTAGCAACAAATACTGCAAGATGACGTGAATTAAATTATTTATATAATACCATAAGTATTATTACCTTGCCAAGGTACATAAGATGTTTAATAAGGTGAATCATATTTGTCGTCTTGCCAGAATTACTTTCTCCAGAAAATATAATATGCTGGATTTCTTCATGATGAAGTGCGTCTTGGTATGCACTATCAGCCACTGAATAAATATGTGGCGCATTATCTGATCGTGATTTACACTGATATTTGGCATGATACTAAAGAAATAATAAGAAAAATGTTTGTATTAACCAATTAACATACAGTAAAATATACAGTAAAAAGAAAGTCTTATTTTTAGGCACTCTTAAATTAAGATGCGACATTATTAAGCTACATTGAAGTAAACAGTGATGAATTTAAGACAGATCTAAAATTAAGACTTTGATTTTTCTGTATTCAAACGTTTCCAATATTTTTTCTCTGCTATGCATATAAGTATAAGTATAGAGAGCGCGATATCCAAGCTGCAAGCAGTGCCTGCTACTCAAGGCCGCACCTTTATGATTTAAATTTTTTTCTTTCCTCTAGAACGATGCTTTTTTCACGGTATGTATTCTTCCAAATTATAAATTTAAAAAAAATTATTTTAAGGGACAACAAACCTCTAAAATTTCACACTTTTACTTCTTCTGGTATTTTCTACAGGAGTAAATTGACCCAAAATGCAGCATTTTTTCAGTCATTTTAAAAATATATACATGGGAAATTGTAAAGGATTAATAATATTTATCTATGATTTAAGTTACACTAATTAAAGCAACTGAACTTGCAGTAATAATTCCAACGTGACGTTATAATGCCACGTGACTTCAGGTCATGAAAAATTTAAAAAAAGTTTTTAAAAAGCTTTCAAGTTTTTTAAAATTGATGTGCTGTGCGGGATATTGTACAGTAATATTATCGAGTGATAACAATTATAAATGTAATCTTATAAAATATTGTGTTCGCTAAAATTTAGAATATTTTCAACAGTAGTAAAGCGCTACCTCTGCTAATGGTGCAACTTCTGAAATCTCTCATCCCTTAAAATACAAGCTCACTATTAAGTCCCATGAGGTCTTTCTTATGCTCTGATGCCAGTCTAAAGTATAAACTTAAATACTTAATTTGAAATTATTCTTAAATACTTACATTAGCCTCGTAAATACTCTGTTCTTCGTTAGGATTCAGAATTAGTAGTATATCGCCTACGAATGTATGGAAAAATCCTAATCTTAATCTTTCGTGTAATTCGTTCAGAATGTTGTCTTCCGTAAGATTATCTAATGCTGACAAATCTTCTGTTAACATTGGCTCCAGTGGTTCAGTTTGGTGAGTCTAGAATAATTTGGAATCTATTTTTTGATGTATATTTTATAGAGTTTTAATGAATTTGAGAAAACATTATATATTTTTAATGGACATCAGAACTCTTCAAATTTGAATTGGTTAAAATTTCTACTGACAATTGGTTAAAGATAACTACTTCTCAGTTAAAAATCAATACACTGTAAAAAATTTAGGGAGTCAACGGACTCGGGAGTAGGGAGTTAAATTTTTAGAGTTAAAAATTAACTCCAAAAGAGAGTTAATTTTTAACTCCCTTCATTTAACACCCGCGGGAGTTATTTTTTCCATGGGGAGTTAGCATTTGGGTGTTAAATTTTAACTCCTTTTATTTAACTCCCCTGGCATTAACTCCCAAATTGGGTGCGACTTTTATAGACTCCCTGGGGAGTTAAAATTTAACTCCTTTTTTTTACAGTGTAATGTTTCAGTGAATTTTTTTGGCCGATTTAGTTATAGTCAAATTTAACTAATTTTTCATTTTTCATTTATTTTTTTTACTGAAAATCAGTTACTTTAACTGATTCAGAAGCAAAAAGTCAGCCACTGGTTGTCAGTTAAAACCATGATTTTTAACTAATTCAAATTAACAGATTACTAATTAATTAGTAAAATTTATTAATTCAAACTTGAAGAGAAGAATATTTCTATAAAGCCTATTGTAAAAGTTTGTATCCGATTCATTGCGATCCACACTCAGTCGCTGTGGCGTGGAACTATTTACAGAATTTTCAGTATTAATTTACTTTATTAATAAATTATAACTGACATTTTTAGTTACTAATATTCATATCAGAACCTAATTTGAACACTGCATTTCAACTGCTAAAACTTAAATAAAACATACTCTTTAGGCTGAAAGTATATCGTTTATATTTCGTCTCAAGTAACTAACTAACTAACTAACTAACAAAATAGCTAAGTATATTAATGAAGATTGGTTGCACTAACTACAATCGTCTTGGAAAAAATGGTTATATTACACTGTGCGGTCGTTGTATGAGAGGCATTTATAACTCACCTTATGATTGCTTGAAATCTAAAGTGTAAGTTTCCGAAATGTACATCTAAACTTAAAGAAAAGCTCTCAGCAATATACCATGCTGTGTCGGTGATGTATGTTTGCAGTATTTTTACATATGTGACGCTTCACAGTAAAAGAGACCTTACCGCGTAAGGTCCTTTTCAGCGTGAAGCGTCACATATCTTAAGGCACTTTTCCTATGTGACGGTTTGAAAAAATCGATAATTTTTTTTTGCATATTTCGAAAGTACAATATCTTAGAAATATCGTGTAATGGTTTCAGACAGATATTTGAAAAACTAACAAAGTTACAGTGCGTAGAATTAAACACTGCACGAGCGCGAGCTACAGTCACCAAAACTTTAAATGCGTTTTTCTCAAAACCACTTTTTCCTAACTGGTGGCAAGGATTACTCAAAATCTATTTAACCGTTCGGTCTGCAATTTGGAGGCATTATTCTACACATGAGTGGCTATCGTGAGTGAACCTCGGTTATAATTTTACATAAACATTTTTCTATTTTTTTAAACAATTAGGGGAGAGTGGGGCAAAATGAGGTACCTTTTTGTCATTGGCTGTTTACAGAGAACCAAACGAATAAATCGATTCAACTAATCATCAGAATTCTTCTTTGTACTCTTAGGTTTAAGGAAATTATGATAATAGCGGAGAAAAAATTTTTTGAAAGAACTTATATCCCATTTTCTGAGAAGGTGCAAAAACCCCATTTTGCCCCATGGGTGGGGCAAAATGGGGTGGTATCAAATTACCATATAAAACATGGAATATTTTTTCAAAATTTGTTAAATTCTTGTTGTAAGAGATTATAAATACAAACAAAAAGTAAGATTCTATATATAATTATGAAAAAAACAAGCAATATTTACTAGAAATTAATAGAAAAACATCGGTAATGAAAAATATCGATATATCGATAGTGAAACATCGATAGCATAATACCCCGAAACAAAAATTTGACTTTTCTGCGAAAAGTTGTAAAATATGCATAATATAACGTTTTTAAGTAGTTCAATGAATATTAAATACCACCCGGCATGGCCCAACACATAGGTACCCCATTTTGCCCCGCACTGCATAGTACAACAAAATGTAATGTTAACAAATTGTTGTAAACAATTTAACAATCTATCCTATTGGAGATTACTCTTGAATAAGTGCCGAAAAAGATCCCACAATTTTCAAATTATATAAATTATCCCAAAAAGTTTTATAAGCACTTTAATTTCGAAAAATTCGATATTTTTTTCGCTCAAAACTTTAAAGTTGTGTAACTTTCAAAAAAAAAAAAATTTCATATTGCCCTCATAATTAATAACATTTTCTTATCAAAATGAATGATATATATCGAGGATAAAAAAATTAAATGTACCCATCATGGAGAAACAGAAGTACCCCATTTGACCCGCCTACCCCATTTTGCCCCACTCTCCCCTACTTACAAAAAAACAAGCGATTTAAAAAAAAAATTTGTTAACAGTCCGACATTTTGTTATTTACTAAGATAAATTGTTTATTGAGGTTCACACGATAACAGTAAGCCTACTGAGTAAAACTACGTTTGATTTTTTTATTTTAGACAATACTGAAGAAAGTTATCGTTGCGGTCGTTCACCCGTGCATTTTTAAAGGAGTCACCCTTGACTGATAAAAATAATTATTTAATGATTTGGAAAATCTCTAAAAAAAATTTTGTGTACTTTTAGACACCAATTATATCATGTAAAATAAATTATAGAATTATATTTTATTTTCTGTGAAAAAAAAAATCCTGAAAAAAGCCTGAAATTTCGGCCGTCACATAGGAAAAGTGCCTTAAATTTGTCAAGTATGCCAATAAAAATAAATGAAGACATAACAGGCAACGAAAACAAACCTATTAAAATGATACCTTTAAGAATCCTTCATAAACAATAACTTCAGGTTTCTTATTTTTTCTGCCCATTGGACAAGCATCCATGACCAGTGCTTTCAATTCTTGAGTCAACTGTTTAAACATATAAAGAATTTAACAACAAATCACGTCTGATGATGATAATAAGAAAAATGCATAACCTTCATTTTTATTTTTAACCAGTATTGTTAATTTAAAATTGATATAAAAGGATTTAAAACACCTTCAATGCATCAACGAAATGTTAGTTTTATAAAATGCCTTAAAATTGTATGGTTTATACAGATTACACACATTAATATGTATATATGGAGAAATCTCACCAAGTGGGGACTTTTTTTTGTTTTTAATTTTATTTTCAATTTAGTGGCACATTGGTTTTTACCATAAATTATTATTTTTCGACCAAATAGAAGTATATTTTAACTGGCGTATCTTATATTTTTTAATTGCTACTGTATTTAAAATATATTATTCATATTTGTGGTTAAGAGTGAAGGTTAAACTTACTTCTAAGAGAAAAAAGTTACAATTGACGATTGTAATTTCACTACTCTTGCTTTTAGATAAAACAACATGAGCATTATTAAAATAGAATTTTATTTTAAGGAAAGAAATTAGTCTTATTTTAAGTAAAATAAGTTTTTAAAATTAATTTTCGATTATTTAAAATTTTTTTCAAAATAGGGGTGGATACCACCCTATCAGTTGCTTCACAAATAAATCATTTTTAAATAATAAGTTCTTAAGAGAGATTTTATATTTATATTTTTTTATAATATATATATATATATTTTTTTTAAAGATAAAGAGATCAGAAACAAATTTTAAATTTGTTAGGAATTTTTACCTATCTCTTTTATTCTAAAAAATTTAAAATATTTTAAAACCCTTCAAAAAACATCTCCTTTTATTTACCTGAACTTACATTCATCAAAAATCCACGCGCAATATAGTTCAAATAAATTTTTTTCAGCAATGGCCCTAGAAATAGAGTAACTAATATATTTAGGTGAAAAAGTATTTAATATCAACCCCAAATATTATTTTTAAGGGTGAGCATTTTGCACATATATAAACATAAAAAAAAATTGCTCAAAAAGTTATCGCTTAATAAAAATTCGATTAAATGCGAGTTACGTCAGGAATTTCTCAATTTCTACGATTTTAATGAAGAAATCAGTTGCACAAGTCTTTAATTTCGCCTAACAATAATTATTTTTATATTTCATACTCGTGAAAGAGAGTTAACAAAAATATATAAATGTGAATTGGCAATATGGAGGCTTTTTGTGGCACCGATATCTCAGTACCCAATTTATCCCCATTTGGTGAGATTTCCCCATATACGTCATTATAAGGTTGCATGAAATGGTTCTGAAAAGTAATTTGAGTCGTATTAATTTTAATACATATTTAAGACGGCAATGTGACTTACTGTATAATCATTCTCAGGTAATTCAGATAAAAATGGATGCTCCAAAATTTCCATCATAAACGGTCTGTTGTCAGGAGTTTTTTCCAAGCATCTAAAATTTATCAGTTAGGGATCTGTGTTAATTTTTATGGAATAACGTTTAATTATATAAAAAATAATGTAAATATTTCTAATGTGACTTGGGAATTTCTCGCACTGGAGCCATTTATGATTTGCATATAAATATCATTTTAAACAATTCATATTGCATAATTGCAACTAATTGTCTATTTTATTGAAAAAACTTGTATATTGAGTTTACTGATTCTGACATTAGTATTTTTATTTATTCGTGCTGAACACGAAAAAATTACTGAAATTCCCAGCAGTTGAGCTGCAGCTTGCAAGAGCTTGCAATAACAACAGCTTCGCTCAGGCTGTCTTTCCCCATTGAAATAGATATGACTAATAAGGAAACTGAATATTCTTTCCACTTCTATATGTAATTTTAAGAAGATATTGCGGTTGCTATAGCTGTTATTGTTGCACGCTGCGCTGCGGCTCAATTCATATATAGTAATAAATACATTAATTCTTTTTTATAAAGATAGTTGACAAACTACAGGAAATATTTGTTATTAAAACTAACTCGTTAATAAAGTCATTAAAATTTTGAGACCAGTTAGATGGCCTGTAAAGAGATGGTGGAGGATTTCGGAAAATTTGAAAAAGTGCTCTGGTAGGGTGCATATCTTGAAAAGGTGCTTTTCCATCAGCAATCTCAATTGCTGTGATTCCAATAGCCCAAACATCTACTTTAGAATTGTATCCAGAATTATTGCAGGTAACAACTTCTGGCGCTATCCAAGATGGCGAACCAATGCAAGTATGTTGATTTTCATGCTCTCCTTTCATTATTTTAGAAAAACTAAAATCAACCAGTTTTACTTCTCCTTCTTTAGTTAAAACGATATTACTAGCTCGTACGTCTCGGTGAATTATTTTGTTTTCATGTAAATGTATCAAAGCCTGTAAGAAAACATTAGTCTAAATGCATAAAATACATTAGTAATTATTATTAATATTAGATATTTAACTCCCTGTCTGTTTTCTTTAAAAGAATTTTAACGGATTGCTAAATACTAGAGTGGTTCTTATTTTGCGAAGGTTGAAAGTTTTCAGGTCGCAGGTCACAATTTACTTTTGATGTGAAACTAGTGAACAATGAAGGGTTCAAGATTAATTGGAATTTAACATTTAACTTTTATATTTTTCACAACACAGTAAATTGTGAGGTATTAAAAAGATTTGACTTGGAATCAAAACCAAGCCAACGATTTGTCAAAGAAAGTCAAAGCGATTTTAGAATTCGTCGAAGTGACAGTCTTGATCAAAATGTTATTTAAAGTCTTAGTCATGTCTGTCGAAAAATGTTAAATATTACTGGGCCAGAATGCTGGTTGTCAAAACGTCTCTTTTGTAGGGCCAATAAGACGATCGAAGCTCGGTTTACCTAATGGGACGTATCATGGTCTAATAGAGGCACATTCTCGTAAAGTACAGTGTAATAAAAAAAAGTACAGTGTATAAAAATCTTTAAGCTTTCTCGACTTCACGTCAGCGTAGTAGAGTGGCTGGAGCTTTAGGCTTTGGTGTGTGAGTTTGCTCTATAAATCTATGGTTATGTAACATTTTACTTATTTATAAGTTATAAGTCGTCTTCTCGATCAATAAGTGCATATATACTGCCGTACTGACAAAGAAAGTCACTATCTACATTTTTGACGAAAAATGAGTTATTTATACCGTTGGATTCGTAATAAAAATTAGAATCTAAATGTGCAATCCATAATTAAAAATATTAATTAAGTTTCGAGATAATTAAATGCTTAATTAGCCTATCTACATCGATTTTGGTGAAATACTGATGAAGAAAGTCACTATCTCCAAAACAACGGTCCTATCTACAAGAATTTCAGTATTTCGAGCCTCAGCAGCCGAGAAAAGCTGATGAAAAAAGTCACTATGTACATAGTACCCCAGTTTTTCCGACGATTTCGCACATGCAAAAGTTATGTGTATAATAACTATCTAAAGTTTTGCATATAAACAATTAAAATTTATAATTTTTTTTGCACCAATCGACAGAGCGTCTCCATTTTACTTAAGAACGATGAGTGTTTTTTCAAAAAATATAATACAATAAAAGGAACTAATGCAAACGCGTTTCATTAAATATCTCCGTTTGACTTAAAATGTAGATAGTGACTTTCTTCGTCAGTACGGCAGTATACATTTATAAGTAAGGGGCCGTCCAAAAATTACGTATAACACGTTTTTATTGAAATGTATGTCACCTATGTAATAACTTGTAACGAAATCGTTTTACTCCCCCTCCCTCCCATCCTTAAACGTATTACGAAATTTATAGACAGACCCTAAATAAATTTTTCACTTTTCAGAGTGAAACTTCACCTATAGTGAAGTGTCTTTGCACTTATTGCACGAAAAAGCGATTTATAAGTTACAAATAAATGAATTTTCACATATTCACTTATTCTACGTTATAAGTCGTCTTCTCGATTATAACTTATAAATAAGTGAATTTTTACACATTCAGATTTACAGAGTGAGGTAATATAATGATATATCATATATGTCTATTCGCAGTTAACACCACAAGAGTCGACCCAGTATTTCTGTTCAGATTCGGTGCTAAATTTACTAGGGCTGCTTACGAGACGAGACAAGACGATATTCTTAAAAGTCTCGCCTCAGGCTCGTTAAACTTAAAATTTTCTAATCTCGTCTCGGTCTCAGTCTCGTCTCAGTCTCGGTCTCGTTAAAGTCTCGAGAAAAAATTGTAGGGACAATAAACAATAAAGGACAAATTAAAAATAAATTTAAAAATTATATATTAAAAAGTTTCTATATCAATATTACGTACAAAAGAAATATGATTGAATAATTTCTAACTAATGAAAATGTAATTTTTTGAATTGTTGGTTTGGCGAACTATTATTTTTATTTTAAATTAAATTATTATGTACAAATCAATACAGGGTATGGTATAATGGAAAGCGAAAACAAATTTCGTAAAAGTATTTGTTTGAAAAAATATTTTATATAATGAAATTATTATTTTTCACCTTTTATAAAGTAGTTTTGTCTTTTTAGATTAGTTAAAATATAAGAGATAACGTAATTTTTTGTTTAAAAATCTGTATAAATAGAAATTAACGAAGAGTCATTATGAAATATATTTCTCATTTAGGAACTCTCTAAATTTGAATTAGTAAAAATGTTTACTAATTTGAATTAGTGACTGACTTTTTGCTTTTGAATTAGTAAATTTTACTAATAAATAGTAATTTCTACTAATTTATTAGTATTGTTTACTAATTCAAAAGCAAAAAGTCAGTCACTAATTCAAATTAGTAAACATTTTTACTAATTCAAATTTAGAAAGAAAATTATAAGTTAATTTAATTTTTAATATGTACGAAACTCTCGTTGAAATCCGAGACGAGAGTAATATAAGTCTCGGTCTCGTCTCGGTTTTGTTACTGAAAATCGAGACGAGACCGAAACTTTTCTCATCTTGTGTGCAGTCCTAAAAATTATCAATACTGGGCTGTTTTGGTTTTCGCTCTTTTATGATTTTATGTGAAATGAGGAATCATTGCGGATCTAATTTTAGATCGGACATCATGACCAGAACTAGATCGGACATATATAGGGACTCACAAGCATTTGGAATAAGACAAATCTGATTTCTTAAATATAAACTTAAGATAATTTTTTAAGAGCAAGAGGAAAATAATATTAAAAATAATTTTCCTAGATTCTTTTTCTAAACAGCATATTATATCCCTTCGATGTAAACTCTGTTTTGAAAAGTTGATTAAAATATACCTTAATAACTTCTCTTAGAATATAACCAATGTGTTCTTCTCTCATTTTTTTCCCCTGCAATACAACTCCTCTGCAAAGATCGATCACCGGACCTCCCTCACAAAGCTAGAAAAAAGTTTTAAAAAGTTAAAAGTACGTACAAATGGGGATATTTTCATATAACATATAGAGAAAAAATCATGCACAATCAATTTGTGATCTTTGTGAAAGCTACTAAAGTGTCTCAAGTATTAATAGCATTTAAGTCTATAAGTAACTTGGCGAGCTATGTAGTTAATTTAGGAAAATTGATTAGCTTATTTGAGGGTATGCTTAATTACTTTAATTAAAATTAAAATTTCTTTTACTCTCATGCAAAACTAAACTCTGAAGGTTTCAGTCAAGCTAATTTCAACTTTTAGGAAATTTCTGTGTGCGGGTGATTCAAATAATATTTTTACTTATCATTTACTTAAAAATAACTGGTACTTTAGAATTTTTTTAAAACTGATTCAATTAATGAAATTTAACTATATAATTTTTAATTTTTTTACCAATAATCAGTAATTTTTTACTGACAATAAGTTATTGATTGCAGAAACAAAAAGTCAATCACTGATTGTCAGTTAATTTTTCATTTCTTTGGTGCAAATTAATATATAAAACTTATCAAGATACCATCTGATTCTTATTCAGTAGTTGAGTAGAAAGTAATTAAATTAAATATCTTTTTATTGAGCTATAACCCTGTTTATGCAATTAATGTATTTGAATTTCTTATGTAGTTTAAAAATAGTGGTTCAGCTAACTTATAATTAGAAACGATTGAATAAGATGTCGCAAAGTTTCAAAACGATTCGACTTGTGACCTTCCATGATTATTTGAAATCGTGTTAAATTGAATAGTACACTATTTATCTTTTCTAGAAATAATCTGATAATTCCTAGAGAGGATATTAAATTAAATTTTTTCCTTTGATAATGTAAGATAAAAATTGATCTTGAATTTAGTTTAGTTCGTCGTAAGTAATAATTTTTAGCACACCATGGAGGTCCAACAGTAAATTAGTATCATGACGTTGCAGGGCTCACCTGCGTATATGAACGAGTTTAATGATTGTTTAATGGCCACGTATGTCATAAATTATCCGTATATTCGACCCTTGAAATTGCCTCCAGCCGAAAAGCAGGAAGGGTGGATGAGGCATTCTTTGTGTGGCGCGTTTGGCATTTGTTTAATCTGAATTATGTTAGTGAAAAGGTAATATGTGTATGATATTGAAATTGCCGGTATTTTTTTGAAATTAACTTCAGTTGAGCAAATTCAGAAACTGAGATAATTTCATGATTAGAATATTTTTTAAACTCAATTATTTCAATAATATATTTTACACTGAAAGAATATTGGCGTTGTAACTGACTTTGCTATATAGTAAAATAATGCACCATGCTGAAAGTGTGACTGATGTTCCTCAATCGAACAGTTAATGATCCTACTCCATGAACTGTTTCGGAAGAGGCAGTTTATGCTCTTTAATAAAAAGAAACTTTGAGTAAATGCTGTCCAATGGCGATCATCCATTAAACAAAAAATTAAGTGATTGTTTTCTACATAACATAAGTAGTTGCTGTCTAAGTTCGGAACACTTGGGCGTCACTATAATTATATATATACCACTTATATATACACCACTTCAGGAGCTGGTGTAGAAAGCATACTGATTGTTACTGAAAATTTTCAACATTTTTGTATGTTTGTATGGTTAAGTGTACAAGTGCTTAAGAATGAAACCTATATAATTAAAATCATTTATTTTTGTAAAAACTTCTTTTTCATTGAATTTATTAAATATCATTATCAATTTGTAAGAGAATTTCCAAAGAATGATAAGATGTTATTGCATCTTGTTGACATTGTAAATGCTCATTGTAATAATAAAATATATATTCTACTTCTCGAAATGTCATTTTCAAAAAAAGGGTGATTATCAAATTTTATTTTATTTTTCATTTATGTCGTTGAGTCAACTCTTCTAGTTAGTTCCTAGATCTTTTACATTATGAATAATAAAATTTTAAATTATTAAATTAATTTACTTTTAAAACTAAGGAATCAGGTATTAACCCAACATACATTCTTAGCAGTATAAGAAAAGCTATACATGTGAGATATTTTGGCCTTATCACATTAATCTTACGGACTTGTGAATCATATAGTTATATCACTTACTTGCATGACAAACCAAATTTGATCGTCATCACACTTCTTGCCAGACCGCTTACGATAAATTCCATAAAAGTCTGGAAGATTTGGATGTGATGAAAATGACCGTAGAACTTTGTATTCTTCCAGAATATGCATTTGAGTTTCAGGGAGTAACTTCCGAATTTTTATCGCTACTTTATTATTTCCTATAAAAGATAGATAGATAGATAGATAGATAAATATCGTCAATGTATCGATTAACATTTGCAGTCAATAGAATTCAATATAGATTAACACACTATTGTGAACTCAACCTAGTGAACAACTATTTTGTCATAGCTAATGCATAGTTCTTACATAATTAAACTACACTGAAAAAAACTGTAGAAACAAGAAAGTATTGCGTTAAAGAAAGCGTATTCCTATCGAAAAATTGTGAGTGTTTTTAATGTCTCAAAACGATAACTGTACATTGAACAAATTCGATTTTGTATTCACACAGCATCGAGGATTTCCTAAAATTTGACTGGACCTTACACATCAAATTTACAGAAATACATTGAGTGGCGAAGTTCAAGGAAGACTGTGCCCTGAGAAAAATGGATATTGACCTTTAATATCTAGATATATTAACGGTCAATATCTGTGACAGTCAAATACATAAACATCTTGGATGTTTAAATTTAATATCCACAGACATTGGACCGGAGTTGTAAGTAAAACTTTTCAGATTAAAAATCAACTCCAAAAATGAGTTAATTTAATAATTCTATTTTTACCAAGAGTAAAAAAAGGGATGGTCAGCAACAACTTCCGCGCGAGTTATTTCGTCATTGCTGTGTGGTGTTAACTCTTATAGAAGAGTTAGAATAGCGGAGTAAAGTTTCAACTCTCTTCATCCAACTTCCTAATACGTGCGTACGACTTTTATAGAGTCCTCTGAGAGTTAAAATGTAACTGCCTTTTTTACTGTGTAAATGTGAGCATGTTAGGAAATATTAAATAATGTTCAGGCAATATTGGCAGACGAAATTTCTATTATTAGATGAATATTGCATTTAATAGTGACACGTACAATATTGGCCAACTTTAGTCAAGTTTCAGGAAATTTTCAATGCTACACTGTGCAGGTAGAAAAATAAATCGAAAGTTCAACTGTTTTAAAAGTATTATATGTTTTCTTTCTATTCAAAAGGCAATTTGGCAATTTGGCTTAATATTCCCAAGTTTGAAGTAAATCTTTAATAATTTTTTATTAAGTTTTCGGTGCTTACCACTATTTTCATCAATAGCTTCATATACATCACCACAAACTCCAGAGCCTATGCAATTCTTAAGAACAAATCTTTTACCGGGATCTTGAATGCTGTCCATGCGTGAAAGATTTGTTAAATTTCCATCGCTTCTCTCTGGATAGTTCCCTTCATCATACTCATCATTCCTATTCCTACTACGAGTATTATATTCATCCATTGTTGTGAACACTATAACAGATATAAAACATATAAATAAATTTTACTAAATATTTAAATATATATCAATATTTATATTTATTAATATGACATGCATGTCTTCTGGATATTTTCAATAGATAATGGCGTGCAGAACGAGTGTACAAAAATAACAGCAGATTCCGACAAGTTACGATCACTAAGTATTCAATTTTTTTATTTACGCACGCATAGAAAGGGTTTGCTGTGTCAGCGAACATTTTGCTGCCACAGCAAACCTTGTTCGTTGTAATAGGGACAGCGAAATAGTTCGCTGTGAGATCACAGAAAAAAACCGGACTCAAAATGAGTCGCATATGAGACACATTTTGAACTGCAACAAAAATGATACCCCTTCGACTCATTCTGAGTTTCTAGGGAAAAGTCTCAAAATGAGTCTTAAGAGTCTTAAGTTGTCGATTACTCATTTCGAGACCAACTTCCAAATGAGTTGCAACAAAAATGGGTCGGGTATTTTTCTGTGATCAAACAAGTTCGCTATGACAGCAAACTCGCATAAATTTCTACTAATGTTTGCTGTCACAGCTAACATGTTGGCTGCCACTGCAAACTTCTTAGCAAACATCTGTTTACTGCTGCAGCTAATTTCTTAGGTTAGATGTCAATTCACAGAAAGAAAAGACGATCGGAGTTTGGGGCCAAGAGTAAGCGATTTCAATAGAAGGGAAATGGTATAAATAGGTTGCAGAATACAGCCTCTAGGCGTCTCTGCAAAAATATTTGTTAAATAAAATGAGAAGAAGAAAAAAAGTAGTTTATTTGGCCCGTCAGTGAAAAAAGGTATATGATTTACTAATTAAAAATATTTATTAATTTTTCTTTTGTTGGAAGGGGGTTGGTTTTGGGTTCGATACCTTCCAGTACCAAATATATATTGAACCCAAAACCAACCCCCTTCCAACAAAAGAAAAATTAATAAATATTTTTAATTAGTAAATCATATACCTATTTTCACTGACGGGCAAAATAAACTACTTTTTTTTTCTTCTCATTTTATTTAACAAATATTTTTGCAGAGACGCCTATAGGCTGTATTCTGCAACCTATATTTATACCATTTCCCTTCTATTTAAATCGCTTACTCTTGGCCCCAAACTCCGATCGTTCTCACAGACCACTATACATCAAATATTTATTTATATTACAAAATTTAACGAATAAAAATTTTCGAAAAAGTTGTCAACTAACAGATTTTCATAAAATATGTAGCTACTAAAAAGCTCAAGTTCATATTATACTTTGAAAAAAAGTTCCAAGCAAAGAAAACGTTTATAGCGGTCTGTCAGACCGACATAGCACTTTAAAGGTTAATCATAAAAATTAAATATTATTATATTTATACTTATATTTATGCAGTTGGTTTAAAGATGAAAATAACATAGCAAACAAATAACATTTTTAAAAAGCTTTTTGTTGCTAATATTATTGGATTTATAATTCGCTGATAGAAAAATAAATGAGTAGAAGTTAGTCAAGTTGGTGATGACGGTGTATGAGGAAAAGATAGAATATAATGATACTAGAATTGTTGTAGCATCGGAGCCAAAGGCGGTCAAGTGACAAGGCACGAAGTTAAAGCTAGGTCGTTAGCCAATTCATTTATTCTTGGTGGGTCTCGACTCCTCGTCCAGCATAATCCATCGATTTGTTGGCACGACGTGTCTCTTGTAATGCAGTTTCTTGTTGGTTGTAATCGAAACGCGTCACTGACTATATGTGAGCACTGCAAGAACCCCTTTGATGCACGATCTGTGTGCTTTAACCGTTTCCTCCACAACCTCCACAGCTTTGAACTTGCTTTGTCGTTTGCTTTATTCGACGGTCGATCGTTGGGGCGCTAAATTATTGATGTCAGATCGCAAGATGCGAAAAGAAGACACGACAAGGACGACTACTGTGATTTAAGAAAAAGGTCTCTTATTCGCCATTCTTTTTCTTTGTCTCTCTTTTCGTTTAAGGTTTTATACAATCTCCTTGTTTCTCTATCATTTATTCTTTCACAAGACTTCTCTCTTTAAAAGGAGTCAGTTGAAAAACACAAGTGCATAGTATGATAAGAATACATCGTTCCCATACATGCGTTTATTTCTACACCATTCCCCAAATGGTGTAGAATAAAGTTTTAATTTTATTAAAATACTCATTTTATTTATTCATTAAAGAATCGTCACATATCTTATGTTATTTAAAGCAGAAAGCAGTTTAACAGGGTTTTCTGGTTAAGGATTTCAAAAATACATTCTTTTTTTATTTAAAACATCCCTTAAAATATGCAACAGAACAAGTTATAGTAATTTTCATGGTCATGTCATTTGATAATACTATGCGGCTACTGGACAAAATCCCAAACCATTTTTTGAATTTAGTTCGTTAAAACTTATAAAATCTTTTTGGATTTAAAAGATCTGCATTTTTTCACATTTGTCGTCATTATTACGAAAAACTTAAGGCCTAAGTACAACTGCTTCGCGAATGTCGTTCGCGAATCAATTGTGCGTTGGTCTTTAGTCAAAAATGGGGCGTTCCACAGCTGGAAGAACTTTTGAATCTCAGATTTTGTTTATACTTGGTTAATTTGTTGTGTTTAGGGTGCTTTTAAAGTACACTCAACGATTTTGCAAAATTTTAATTATTTTGCAAGATATTGTTAATTAAACTTTTTGGTCACTTTTTTTAGGAATTTTTTTATAAAAATTGGTTATTCCCTTCATGAAAAAAAACAACTTTAAAAATTAATTGTTTAAACAAATTAGTCGAAAAATTAAAAAAATATTATTAAAATTCAATACAATCTCTTCAATTTTTGTCTAAAACATTTTTTCTGGGACAAACAGTTTACAAGATAAAAATTCCTGAAAAAAGTGACCAAAAAGTTTAATTAACAATATCTTGCAAAATAATTAAAATTTTGCAAAATCGTTGAGTGTACTTTAAAAGCACCCTAAACACAACAAATCAACCAAGTATAAACAAAATCTGAGATTCAAAAGTTCTTCCTGTTATGGAACGTCCCAAATGTTTGATTCAAAATTCATCCGCATAACTATATAGACCTTGTAATTTTAAAGCCGACTGAAGGTAGCAGTCGCAGTGTCGCTCTTAGGCGCCAATATAAAGTTGTTTTCACGTCCTCTTTTCTTTCTTTGTCCAATACTTTCCGCTAATGCTCATGCTTATTGGACAGAGAAAGAAGAAGAGACGAAAGAGAGTACTATATCTGTCTCCTTCTACGGACCTTATGTTTTTCTACGTATTATCGTCGACCTTAAATTATTCCACGCCAGTAGTGTTTTGTCCGATATTCTTGTTATAATATATAAAATTAAAGAATTATTCCAAACATAATAAATCTTTTTTTAAATAGACAGAAATCGTAATTTTATCTTATTTAAAAGTTTCAAATGTTAAAATGACCTAAATTTATTTAATCATAATTATAATCAAGCATGAATTATGAAACTGATAGAACAGGGTTCATCTTTTTCATGACTTAAGCTTGCAGTAACCTTACTGAAATTGACTGAAATTGCTGCAAGCTTACACGCGGCAAGCTTACTTATGTATGGATGGTGTATTTGAAGCTCTTAATAGTGCTGCAATATTACATTTGCATAAGTACTAAACTTTCTGCAATTTTGCACACTGGAATTCAGTTAATTAATTTATTTAATTATAGTTTATATTAATATCTAAACCAACTTACCTGTAATTCAATTTCTATTAAAATTATATGTAATCTTTCTTTCGAAAAGATTAAGTCTTTTTAGCTTCTTCCTGCACCCAAATAATACCTACAAGTGCAAAGCTATAAAGGTTTGAAATATAGTTAATAATAAACATTTATTTTTTTAAGACCGTAGACCGAAGACAAAAACGGAAAATATCTCTCGTTAGAAAATTCTTCGGACAGGCTGAGAATATATAAATTACCTCATGAAAACAAAACATTTGAAAAAAATATTTATTTGTTGTAGGTAGTTGTTTGTGAAATAAATATTATTTGAAATTACTGAAAAATTGACATGAGCACTAATATATATATATATATATATATATATATATATATATGTATAATGCGTCGCCTAACGTATATCTTTCATAGTATCATGGAAAACATTAACGCAACAGTTAATAAATCTCGTGACTTTTATACACTGAAAATAGAAGAAAACAAACAAAAGACGAAATGTTTAAAATGAATAAAGATATCTTAATTTCCGAATATGAATTGGACTTACGTAGGATATTCCATAAGATACCTCAGAGAAACAGTATAGTTGACTAAACGTCTCCTGAGCGCGATCCAATAATTTAGTAAATGCAACTATTTCTTGGTGAATAAATATAATATAATAACAGCACTAACTTTGCAATGGGGATGGTGTCATTTCGCTTGGATACATTATCCAATCATTGGATGTTTTAACCAATTTATTGGATCGCGCCCCAGAGTCCAACGAATTGGGTTCATTATCCAACCGTTTTTCTAAATGTACTTATCTTGATCATAACACCCACTTTAAAACATTTTTTTATCCCACGTGTATAAAAATAGCGCTTTTACATTTACAAAAGTATATATATTTGCCAGAAAATTATTTTTTGTGACAAAGCTTCATAAGTAAGAAAAGGAAAAACGAAAATTTTCTCGTATCACAATGCGATCAAATAAAATTGTTAACTCATGAATATTCTGACAACAAGAAATTGCATTAAATATAGATTTTGTCAAATTAATTTCTAGTAAAGTGAAAATGAAATATATAAAAAATTGCTAATATTGAATTTCTGTTAGATAACATTCCTGTTCAATAAAAATTCTCTGAAATGAAAATTTTTATAAATTAAAATTTGACATAAGGTAAATTATGCCAAATAAAATTTTAATTTTTGACTTCATACTTATTATATTTTAAGCTTTATTTGGAAATTTTTAAAAAATTTTTAACATTAAATTACTTTATTATATAATATGTTATTAAATAAAAAACATATGTCGGTAGAAAATTATACTCTTTTGTTTGAAAAAAAGATACTCGGGGGTTCTTGGTGTTACTGAATACGAATTTAACGTCAGTTTTCGAAAATTCAAAATGGCGTCTCTATTATGGCGAACATGAAAATTAAGAATCGACTAAATTCATTTGTAATTCGTTACTCGGGGGTTTTCAAGGTTGCTGAATTCAAAAATGAAAATAAATTTTGAGCATTACAAACGGTTGAATAGAAGTTAAAGACTTTTTTTTATATATAAGTGGTTTTGCCTACAATCCATACTTTCTAAATCTGAATATGTGAAATGTAACTTTTATTATAATTTATAAGTCGTCTTCTCGATCAATAAGTGCATACACTGTAAAAAAAAGGAGTTAAATTTTAACTCCCCAGGGAGTCTATAAAAGTCGCACCCAATTTGGGAGTTAATGCCAGGGGAGTTAAATAAAAGGAGTTAAAATTTAACACCCAAATGCTAACTCATGGAAAAAATTCTCTTTTGGAGTTAATTTTTAACTCTAAAAATTTAACTCCCTACTTATATACCCTTATAAATAAGTTTCAGTTATTACAAGTGTTTATATATAAATATGCACTTAATGAATTTCACATATTGAGATTTAGAGAGCAAATATTGTCAAATTGAGACAAAAAATGTAGCAAAATTGTTGTGATTGTACGTTTTTATAGTTCTTTCTAAATTGATGCCCTTATTAGAAAAACTGTAACAATATATATAGCACTTAAATGTTGTGCTATTTGAGAAGTTTTTCAAAATTATAACGGTGTTTTAAGTTCGAAAAACTTTAGCGTCATACCGCATCATATTTCATAAAACATTGTTACAGTTTAATAATTAAACTAGTTAAAACATTTAATTAATAGATAAAATACGTTTTTAAAGTAGTTTTACCAAAAAACCCTATTTCTTTATAGGCATACAAAAAATATTGAGTTGAAAGTACGCAGTTTCGGAATTGCTATGTGTATACTTTGCAACTTAATATCTCCATTTAAGAAAAATAAAAAAATTTGTCATTTTTACAACTTCTAAATCATATCGAAATCTATATATATATATATACACACAAAAATTTCGTTTTTATGCCGGATATAATTTAAAAAATATGAAATAAGGATTAAAAAAACCGCTGCCAACTCTCTAAATCTGAATTAGTAAAGTTACTAATGAAATGGTGAAAAGTCGGCCACTAAATGATTTAGTAATAATTCTACTAACAATTAGTAAAATTTTACTAATTGTTAGTAGAGCGTTACTGATTGATTAGTAGAATTCTACTGACAATTAGTAGAACTGTTTTTATTAATAGTCGATAAAACAGTTTCACTAATTCATTGAGTGAAAAAGTGACTTTCAATTAGTAGAATTCTACTAAAACAATAGTAGAATTTTACTAAAAATTAGTAATATTCTACTAATTAAAAAGGTGAAAAGTCGTTCATGAAAACTACTAAAAATTAGTAAAATTTTACTAATTCTTAGTAGAATTCTACTAATTCAGATTTAGAGAGAAGTTAAACATTAATGATATAATTTTGATGCTTATTTCATTCGTTTTCGTAAAACTCCAAAGTGTTCATTTCATGCGAACACTTTGCTTCCTCATAGAGATGTTAATAACAATTAAGTGTAAATTTTTAACAATTATGCTCAATTGCTGTAATATTTTTTTCCCTTTATTTAATACTTCCACATCAAAAAAAAATTTTCTTCACAATTTCTGTTTTTTAAAATATCAATAACTTATCTATATTTCAAATCAAATTAGCTTCAAAAGTAGATTAATCGAAGCCTTTTTTAATTCTCTACGAGTTGGTAACTATAGTTTTAAAGTTATTTCTACATTTTTCATCAAAATTCTCAAAAAAGTCAAATTTTCCAAAATTCTTGATTTTTAAAAGTTTAATATCTCCGGTGAATATGAACGAAAAATGTTCATTGAGGGCTCAAAAGATGCGTCTAAAAAAACTCTACAAAATTAGAGAAAAACATTTATAGGTGTCCTAACATTTTTTTTTAAGTTATGGGCAAAAAAAATATGTTTGAAAAATTAAAAATCAAAAAATATATATAGTTAAACTTTAATTATCTATCTCAAAGTACTCTCATTTTATGTCCGCAGATGAGACCTACAATTTAAAAAAAAATTCAGTCCAAAAGCTTTTCATAGTTTGGAGATATTTATGAAAATGTGGTGTTTACACACACACACACATACGGAATGACATTTTGTAAAAATGTAATTTTTGAACTCTTGAGGTCAAATAACATAAGAATATGTTAAAAAATCGAACCTGAAAAATTTTGGTATTATAATACTACCTCTGTATGCGGAAGCAATTGTTCACTTTATCAGATTAAACTGTATATTTTTTTAATTGAAGTTGGATTTTAGTTAAATTAGAAAAAATAAACAGTTAACCTTTTCTATCTATTTCATACGTCCCTGGCCTAATCGAAAATTTCAGTGTGTGTAAATTTCAATGCGATTTAAAAGTTGTAAAAGTGACAACATTTTTTCTATTTTTCTTTAGCGGAGATATTAAGTTTCAAAATACGCAGCAATTCAGAAATCGCGTACTTTTATAACTGAATATTTTTTGTATATAAAGTTTTTGTTAATTTTAACAATTCCACCTTCTTGTAATTAATTGATAAAAACGTCGAAATTATGTTATCTGAAATATTTTAAAAATATATCTTATTATATATAGGTCAATTTTAAATATACTATATAGGGCGCCCTTAGAAATTTCTGAATTAACGGTGGCTGCGAAACCATTTTTATATTATAATATGGATAAATATATTACATCACAACATAATATAAAAAGGTTTAGATTAAAAAAATTAATTATAACATTTAATTTTCACTAGTGTCATTATTAAGAAATATAATTAATGAACTAATTTTAAATTGAAAACAATTTTTTTTTATTTTAAGAATTTTTCCCTTTTTAAATATTTTTTAGTTGTTATAAAAAAGGAATATTCCTCCTCACTTTCTTTACTTTATATACTCAAATTTAAAGAGAAGTAATAAATATTAATTTTTTTATTTCTTTCTTTATTTAAAATATATAATGGTTTGACCCTTTATGTAAAATATCAATAGAATTCATACACAAAATATGGAAATGTTTTTTTTAGGTCGGAAACAAGTAACTGACAATAGTGTTGAAAGGTCAATTATTAGTAAATATTAAATTTTTGAAAACAAAATAAAAGTAATAAGTAGAAATAAAAGCAAAATGCATATCATTTGGCCAATAGTTTCAGTATCAACAAGCAATAATTGAATAGTATTAAAAGTAATTTAGTTTTTAGTGCTCAAAAGGGAGAAAAATAAGGAATTAGTTGAATGCAATAATATTTAATTATATAATGTTTTAATAGAGATATTGTAAATTTAAATAGGTAAAATATCTTTTTAATATAGATCGTAAAATTACATTGATGTAAAGTAATTGAAATTTTGAGTTTGCACGTGGATACGTGTCAGGAAAAAATAAAGTGCTCTTATTTCGTTGTAGTGTTTGAACTCACCTTTAATTAAGGCGTCTGGTAAGTTAGTATGTGGTGTAAACCCTGTGGCGTTCGCTCTAGCAATGCAAGTATCTTGAAGAGAACAAGGCTCTTGCAAATTGTGAATACTGGCTAAGATAGAGAGCGGTACTTGGCTTCCATAATCCAATAAAGCCGACTTAATTAACTAACTGCTAACTTAGAAGCCTGTTAGCTATTATTGATTTTGTTTTACTGTACCCACTTTTTTAATAAATCTCCACACTAGTTGAAATTATTTAAATATTCTATCTAAAGTTTTATTTATATTACTTGACATTAGTTGACCAATTTTTTGACACATATATTTTTCAGGAGTATAGGTCTAGCGCAATTATATCAGGAAATTTTTAAATGTCTTTTAAATATTTTTTGTAGCTCGACCATTGACGGCGCGAGCAGTAAAAATTCTCTTTAAGGGGACTTACTGGTCTACAATTGGTAAAAAAACACGCTTTCTAAAAATTGAAATTTAAAAAATTTTATTAAAAACTCTCCTCAAATGAATAATTCGAAATAAATTCTACTTCTTGAAAAAGTTTGTTTTTTTATTAATAAAGACAATTTAGTTCATACATGTTCAGATTGAATTACTTATCACATATTAATTTATTATTTTTAAACAATTGTTCATCTCTAATAAATAAAGTTTTTGACTAGTAACGTAAGAAATTTTATTTCATTGCTAATTTACTACTTTTAATATTACTTTTAAATGTAAAAGATATAATTTTTCACGTGGGAAAATAATTTATTTGTCAAAAAGTGATGTATTTTTGTTATGCAGTTCATTAAGCAAAGCTTTAATTACAAGGATGGTGACAGTTAAAGTTATATAGAAAATTACTGGTCATGATTGATTTTTTTATATATTAATTAACATTCTTTTAGTAAGCTTACATAGTACCTAATCTTATAACCTGGTCTGGCTCAGGCATTTGAATGAATGAAACAATAAAACTGACCAGCGTCCGATCGGAGACATTGAATTTTTCCCGATTTGAAAATCATTAAAATTTTTGTGCAATGGAATAAAAAGTAAAATTTTCTGTCAATAAAAAACGACGATTTGCGTGACGTAACCTCAAATTTTGGCAAACCTTTTTTATTAACAGAAAGATCCAATTTTTATTTTAAAAAAACCTTGCGGAAATCGAGAAAAAACGTGAAATTTCTGCACAGGCAGTAAGCCTCCGATGGAACAAGAAGAAAAATGGATATTTAACGTTCATATTAACGTAAAAGTAAATAGAAATTTTTAACATCATATAGATCTGTAATGAAAACTAATATTTCACTACATTTTTGCTCTTTAAAACATTTTCTATAATTGTTCGAGAATCAAACTGCACAGTTGAAGGATACGTTATATAACAAAAGCGCTAAAGTCAATTTTGACAAAATTCAGTTAGCATGTTAATTAAGATATACATAGACACGTTACTGCATTATAAAGAGATGTATTTCTATAATAATATTTTGTTCATATACCATATGTTTTTAAGTTTTAAAATGTAATTTCATAACAAAATGCTTATAGTGCATCCTTCAGTTTCATTTAAATTATAACCAATTTTTATGATTGAACGTCCTGTTATTTGCGTTTACATATATGCTTATAATTATTATCCTTTATTATTCAAGATTTTAAATTTAAATATCTCAGATATTTATTATAGTTACACAGCAAACTATGAGGTATTGAATAGTGCTGTAAATTGAAATTCACACTAAAAAGATTAAAATAATCGATTTCTGAATTAATTTTTTCTATGACAAAAGTGTGTCTCTCAATCAATAGGAAGTCATTAGAAACCGTTTTGAAAGAATATTTTTTAGGTGGATTATTTTAATCCTTGATAAATTAAAGCGTTGTAGGTTATTCTAATTCATTTTATTGTACTAAAATAATACCCCACATTTTTCTGCATATATGCATAAGTTATAGTCAAATGACTCTTGCGCCTGCGCTTGAACATCGCATTTAATATCTCACATATTTAGTTTTAATAACTTATTCATTGACACATTATTTCATTATATTTACGATTATTGCTACAAAAAGATACTATGTACTAATTGTTAACATCCAGATGTTAAGCGGTAATATCTCTTCTAAAATATACATTTTTAAATATCCAGTTTTCTCCTTCAAGTTCGTTTATATTAACTTGAAAAGTGAAAAAAAGTGAAAAAACTTTTTCTGAATATGAGTAGTAATGTTAATTAATGTCCCTACCTGTGCGTTTTGTGCATATATGCTCAAATTTAAATAGAAATTAATTAAATAAACTGTTGTAAGTATATATATAGTTACTTTTTATCCTGAAACGTTTTTTTTATTATTATAAAACGGTATTTTATAAAAAGAAAATGTTTTAATAATTCTATTTTGTAATTTGACATCTGCAAGCAATCAAGTCATTTGACAGGTTTACGTTTTAGAGTATATCAGAGCAAAAAACTAAAGTTTTATAAATTAAAGTGAGTATTTATGAGATTTGATATTAATTTACTTTTTTAAACAACTAATTCGTATAAAAATGAATGTATCATATTAGTGTATTCATGAAAAATACTAATCAGTTCACAAATTGGTACATTAACCTTTTTTCATAAAAACACAATAATTTACTATATTTTGACAATAAAAAATTGATTTAAAGTCATATTTGCTTTAAAAACTAATATAGCTTCTTATCGTAAAAAAAGATTTTATAAAAAAAACCATGAAGGTAATTTTTTCACTTTTAAGTGTAGTAGAAATTTAAGTAGTCCACAAATAGAGACTGAGGATTTACCTCATAGGTTATATTTATATCGAGTTGCACCAATAATGAGACTGGGTTTTTTTGAGTGATGTAAATTTCCAATGTGGCAGATATAATTATAATGAATTTATTGTAAGTTTATTTTGAGTTAACTCACGAAAATCCGTAATATGTTTAAAATAAATAAGTCACAGAAAAAAAGCAGGCTCATTTTGAAATGCATTGAAAGTGAGCCTCGTAGATGGCACTACATTTCATACCGCTTAACATTGGCTCAGTGTGGGACGTATCGAAAATGAGCCCAATGCTATAGATGATGTGCTATGTATGTGCTATAATTGCCGTTTTCCCAAATCAAAAGACTCTGAACCTGTTATTAATTGGATAATATTGAATTAACTTTGAATTTTATTTCTGTTTTATTTTCCATTAATGAAAATAATTATTTTTGATAATCCAAATATTATTCAACCCTTAATGCAAACACGTGAATAACTTACGTTGTATACACACATATGGATAATTTACTCGCTAGGATATTTTAAAAGTTTCCATCTTGCTTTTAAATTAATTAAATTCAGTCTATTTTTTCAATAAATAGGAAAATTCTTCAGAAACATTAAAATTATAGTTTTAGTGATGTAAAATGAATCCTTTAAAAAATTGTTTTAAAAATAAACAATTTGATAAAAAAGGTCGTTTCATGTGACATTAGTTTGACCATATAAAAAAAATTGATTAGATTTTTATTTTTTTAAATTTGAATTTACATTCATGTATAATATGTGCGATTACAAATATTCCAAAACGGAATCAAATGAAAATTTTATACAATTTTTCATTTTCTCAATGCGCGTAAATACTCCATTAAAGCAAACAAATAAATAAAATAAATATATAGTAGGAGTGTTGATCTCGTTTTTAGGCGAGATCCTCTTCCGTAATTCTATAAGATTTTTTCAACTTTTTAGAATATACTACTAAATTTCTTTTAAGAAAGTATACGGAAAAAATCTATAGTATACTTTTCACTAAAAATTCTGAAATACTTACAACACTGGCTCTCAGATCGTAGTTTACTGAAATATTGGAGTACTTTTATCGAGAGAATTTTTTTTTCATGTAAAAAATTAATTCTTTGGTCAACATTTTTCCTAAAGACAATGGTTACAATTGTTAGTTGCTGCTTCTAAATTTTCGAGTTGTCGCTTTTTATTCATTTACTTTTAAATAATAATTTGGAATCTCCCAATGTTTTTAATATAAATAATTTTAAATTCCTTTAGATATGCGTTATAAAATTCTTATTATATATTCCAAAATATATGCTTTAAACTTTATGAATATTTCTGAATCTATAGTTCTTTCTTTTTGTGGAATAAAAAGTTTCTCAACATAACATTCAATATTACAGCAACATTACGTATAATATTACAATGTCACAAATAAGTTAAGAGTTCTGTGACAGCATTGTGATATTACATCGTACATGAAGCATTTAGCTTAAAAATGATTATTTTCATTTGAATATAGCTAAAACTTGATTTCCTCGTGTAATACTACTATTAATATCCTATATGTAACATCGCCTTGATAGTCAGGTAATAAATATTATGTACAACTTAGAAGCAGAGTACAAAAAGTTTTATGAAATTTAAATACTGTTTTTTCGTGCAAAAAACGTGAATTTTAGCTTTGACGATGCAGCGAGTTCTCGCGATTCGTTCAATTTCTAGTATGCGCGCGCCTTTGTGCTCGCAGTGCTGTACAATTTAAACGGACCAAAGACTGCACTATGCTATACTATCTGATTTTTACTTCCTGCTATTTCCATGACACTTGAAATAACTTTAGCAAAATTTTTTAGTCCCTTTAAAACTTTACTTATAAAATTATTTCAAATGTAAGATATAAGAGAATATATTTGTGCTATTTCAAGTTTCTAGTTGAATAGAGAAATACTTGTAGTCGAGAAAGTTTTTTCGTAAAGAATATAACACTTACTTTGAGTTCATTATACTTTGATTACAACCGCGCAATTTATTTACTTATTTGTTCTTTATGTGACGACTGACATTCACTTACAAACAGTAATCCATTCTTCAATTGTACAATTTTGACATTGAACAAAACAACACCAGTAGAATTTGCAGCGACACTTTTCAACTCTACGTTGTCGCACAACATTGTAACCCCTACCACAACACAAAGAAGCACATCCGTCCCCAGATGAGCTCGTCCTGTTACATCTACGTCCTGTTGTACCAGCAATGTCAGCAGCTTGATCCTTTTCACAAAAATTGGGAGATCTTTGGTAGTAAAATAATTGCTTGGATAGATCGCGAATCTTTATTTTTCGTTCTCCCATTTTATTTGGACGCTTCCTATGTTTTTGTTTCATTGGTCTTCTGCGTCGCGATCCTCTACTTTTTGTTAATGGAGTTATACTACCCAAATTGCTTTGTGCAACAAGTATAGCTTTCCTAAAACGATCCTTGAGTGTTTTTCCTACAACTCGGAATTCTGATGCTACCTTCCAACAAGTTTTCAATTCACAAGAACCTGACATGCCGTGACACTTGCATCGAACTTGCATTGTACTTGCAACGGCCTGAAATCCAAATAAAACATTAGGATATGACATTAAAGATTTATAATTATATCGAGATCGGAGTTTCCGGAACAAAAAAATCTTCTCCATATTTATAAGCAAGATGTTCTTCATGATTTTAGCAGTTTATTTATTGATTAAATTTTCAACAATTACATATTTAATCAGCACAATGCCATTGTTTTCGAAATTTTTTTTTATACCTGAAAGTCTGTTTAAAAGGCACAAAAGCCAGACAGAATGTTATAAAGTTTACTTACTAATCTACCAGCTCGATTATTATGTAAATTAACAGTTGACTGTATATCTCCAGCTTTTTCTAAAGAATCTAGGAACTGTTTTGAAAAGTCCATTCCGTATTTAACATTGTGAGAACATCCACCCCATTTCCACTGTATATTCCTATCTTTGGTAACTGCTTTTTCTTTGTAACTTGAAGGATCGCAACCGCAGGATAATAAACGCCCCATACTGCATGCACGAGCTACACTGTGAGCAATTCCAGCCGCTGAAATAGCATAAGCAAATGCTGTTTCTTTATACCCTGAAACAAATACAAGTTAACCTGCATTGAGTATTTCTAAATTAAGTGATTATTCAAATCTTAATTAAACTTTGCACTATACAACGCGGAAATTTCTTTCATCTGTCTGTAGTCCTGCGGTTAGCTTAACTTTGGCCTTTCTTTTTATAAGGACCGTCCATCCCACTCTCTAAATTTGAATCAGCAATAAGTATATAACTGATTTTTCACTGATTTATCAGCATATATACGCTGATGGAAATTTAGAACCCAGTCAAAAAAGTTCTATAGAGTCATTCTATAGAATGACTCTATAGAGCAGTCTATAGAGAATTCTATAGCGAATTCTATAGAGTATTCTATAGAATATTTTATAGAATTTGTAAAAAGAAATATTTTTTGTGAATATCTGCACGAATTCCATAGACTTTTACTAGAAATATTTTACAGAATTCATGTAGAGATTAAAAAATATATTTTTACATAAATTCTACAAAATTTCTATAGAATATTCTACAGAATTCGCTATAGAATACTCTATAGAATGCTTTATAGAGTCATTCTATAGAATCATTCTATAGAACTTTTTTGACTGGGAGAGTAATTTAGAGCTGATGTCAGTATGAAAATAGAACCAAATTAAGATTTAATACCTAAATTGGTACTAAATTACTACCTTTCTTTTCACACTCTAAGACTTTCGCCATTTTAGAGAAAATTATCGCTGTTCCAAGTGAAATATTTTTTCCGTGTAATGTTTACAAGTACTATTACATGGAAAATATTGTTTTAATTTAAATTGAAGTTTACCTCTTTGAAGTAAAACACTGCTTTGTTGTGTTCTGCTGCTAGGTGTAAGAGAGGAACAATTCCACCTATGCCACATAAACTGATGCTGACATTCAGATATAGCCAACTGAAGACCCTTCACAGCAGCACCTGTTACGTCCGGCTTTTTATGACATAGTTCTCGTTGTTCCTTAGTTAAACCTGGTATTCCATTACATACCACAGAATTTTCACTCATCCATTCATCCATAGAATTGCTTATGAGGCATGTTACTCTATAATGGAAAAATTAATACGTGTTAGTGCACTAATAATTGATAATATAAATCCCCCACCTGATTAATATTAGATAATATTAGAAACGTTGCTTTCTTAAATTGAATTAGTCAAGTTTTCACTGCAAACGTGACTCATCACTTCTGGGAGCCTGAATCTGTCAAATTTCACTAATTCGCACATTGAGAGAAAAAAATAGTTGCGGGGTAACCATTTTTACCAAGATAATTTTTAGTTGGTATAATACTTGCTGCTGCTGCTGCTGCTGCTGCTGCTGCTAATTTAAACTTGGCAATTTTATTGGTTTATTTCACTACTTCTTTTACTGGCCTACCTATGTCATTAGTTAGGTTACTAATTGAATAGCAATAATGACTAGTACAAATTAACAGTGCGACTTTATAAATAATTCAATAGTAGTTAAAACTAATCATTTCTCTCAGAGCAGTGAAAACACCGGAATATATGTGAGATTCGAATGATTTAAGTAGCCAGAAGTGACTCATCACTCGCAATAGTAGGCAGTAAAAATTCACTGATTAAATTTAAGAGAGTGAGGAAGTGTTAATATTGCTGAAAGTCATACTATTCTGTGCATTTCTCAATTTTGCAATTTTAGTTAGTCTTATTTAAGAAAGGCTTTTCTTTAGGTATATAGAAAATGAAAAATCAGTTGGGGAGGGTAAAAAAGTTCATTCTGGAAAAGCCAGGGATGAGGAACGTTATCAAAATTATGGTATTTAGCCTATAACTCAGTCCATATTAAAAATATATATAAAATAACCTTAAACATAAGATTTCTTTAATAATATAAAAATGTTTTTATTTCATATTTATAATGTTCCTTTAAAAGATCATTTAATTTTTTATTTAATCCTTTTTGAAATCTTATAAACTATGTCCGACGCTTGCGGATAATAAAATGTTTATGAAATTATTCATCCCTTGATGAGGAACTATATAGTTCGAAACTATAGTTGGGATTTTAATAAAATTCTCTTTAAAAAACAAACCGTATCTAGGTCTTCTCATTACTCAACAAATTAATTAATACAGTCAAACAAAAACAAAAGTTACAAACTTAAACATAAGAATTGTAGTACCCATTAAAACACGTTTTTCTTTCTAAAGTGAGAGAAAAATTTTAAAAAATATGTATGTACATATATATAAATTTGGTTATGTTACAAACACCACATATACATATACAATTTCTTTTTTTTAACAGCCATTAATAAGCTCTAAAAGCATAAGTCAGTTCAGATACTGCTAAAAGCTGGTACAGTATCGGAAAGTTTAAATGCCTATGTTTTATGATTTCGGTCGTCCAAAGTGTTTATACGTAAAACAGACTCACTTGCACAATCTTATATACTAGTCGTAACTAAAAAAAGATTAAGGAGACAAAGTTCAAAAAATTAGTTTTATTAAAATAGAAATTACAAAGTTCTATTTTTTGCCATGGTAAATCTCTTTAACTGCAGTCTGTTGCATAACCGTTATATATTAATTAAGCTTTGCGAAAGTTATTAAATAGTTGCAAAAGTTATTAATAGTTATAGAAAATACACGGAAAAAGTACGTGAAATTGTCTTTGAAAGTGCTTGCGGCTTTTAAATAGGACAACATTTTTTGAGTATATATACACTGAAACCTCCGAACTTTAGACTGCTTGGTTCTGGTGTCTAAAGTTTGGAGTGGACACCTTGACGCCAAAAAGTATAAACACTCAGGGCCGTACAGTAAATGAAAGCAAAATTGTGTTCGATTCAAATTTTATTTTTCTTAAAAATGTTTTTTTATCAACTCCCTCATCTAGTTTCCTTAATATTTCACTTTTCTTTTCAATATCGAATGTCACTTACTTTTATTTTCAATTAATTTTTTAATTTTTACACGCCAAAAAATGAAACCAGAAAAAAGGAACATTTTAAAATTACGCTACTGATCCTAACCTGAAATCTGCCATTACATTCTCTCAACCCCTCTCCTTGCCTCACCCATACTTGATGTGAACACTGTCTAATGTTCGGAAGTCTAAAGTTCGGAGGTTTCAGTGTATTATATACTTTTTCTTAGAGAACATATAGCAACATCAAGGAAATAATAAAAAATCTTAGAACAACAGTGTATCAATGTATTACTTGTTAACAAAAGTTACAAAATAACAACAAACATATAATAGACTTTTATAAAAAAAGTGTTTGTCCATTCATCCTAATAGACTTCCGCCAGGGCAAGCGACGTTCTATCATTAAGGAGGTAGGGTGGTGTTTGGGCCTGTTTTGAAAGCATATTTCGGAATTTATTTTTATTATAAAATAAAATATAATCACATCAAATATTTTTACATCTGTTCGTTATTATTATCAATTTTTAAAAAATGACGGACTTTTAAACAAAAAAATAAAAATAGACTTTTTTTATTGCCAAAGAATTAAAAATTAAAAAAAGTTACGATTCAAATTGAATTCTTGTATTTCAATCCATAGCCATATGGTTATATAGAGTAAGATGAAAAAAGAAAATTAGCAAACAGTCGAATAAATTTTTTTTAAATCACCTTCACCGCTTCGTTTTTTTTGTTGTAAACATTAACTGTAAGTATCTATAACAATATCAAGTATAAAATAGTGAAATAATTTTTTAAAGAATTTATAATAATAACAAACAGATGTAAAAATATTTGATGTGACATTTATATTTTATTTTGTAATAGAAAATTTTGAAACATGCTTTCAAAACAATCTCGAACACCAGACTACCCCCTTAAGTGACGAAGCAATATTTTAAACTTCTGTGCAAGATTTGTTATGAACATCTAATAACACTAAATAAATACTAACATTATTTCAAGAAGGTATACTATATCTCAATATACAGGTATTATGCGTGAGTATACCATTTTGAATACCCACTTTTTTCAGTGTTTGTTTCAAACTAATTCTTTCCAGAGTGTATTACTATATATTTTAAGTTTTCAAGATAAAAAATGAAAAAAGGAAAACAAGTATGTTGTAACTAACCCACAATTAATTTAGTGGGCAAAGAAGGATAAAAGTGAAGGGCTGTCTAAGTTATTAAGAGCTACCATTAAAGGTACACAGTTTACTCAGGACTATCTTTCGCACTATAGATGGTCTACCGAAAGCAAATGAATGAACCTAACTCGAGTATCGGTCCCATCCCAAACACGAAAAGGACACAATGTTAATTCGTATTACCAAGTGTTGAAATAACTTTCAGCGCGTGAAATTATTATTTTATCCGATGACAAATTATTAAGCAAATTGTAATTGATTATACATATGTGAATGGTGAAGAAAGATTAGCGGATTGAACATTAGCTGGCATTAGGTACATGTTTTAAAAAGCATAAGTTTTAGAAAACAATCTATAAATAATTGTTTGCTCAATATCCATGCTTAAAAGAAGAGATTCTATTTTCAAGTTCAACTGTAAAACGCAGATCCTTCAGCAAATGTTCAGTGTCAGTTAAGTACAGATGGCCTCTGCGAATTATCCTATAGTGTTAAAATTCCACACATTATACATATTAGAAAAGTGTATTTTTCGGAATTACAACTTGCTGCGTGCATGATTTATTCTATTTTTTAATCATTTTGAATTGAATTAGATCTGAGTTTAATAGAGCCGCCGGATCGTAGAAGCTAGGACATATAATCAATGTAATTAAATGGTCGCGAAATATGCTCTTCTACGAACCGGCGGTTCAGAACAATTATTAATTAAAATAATAATAAACTACCTCCAAATTAATATACAGCGATTTGAAAATGTGTATAGGAAAAAGCGAAACACTGTTATAGTTTTTTTAATTTTCGACTACAAAAGAATAAATTTTTCACTAAATATGCAGCAGGTTGTTAGTTATAAGTGATGCTGTGTATAATATGTGTTACTAATAATTGCTTGTCAGAAAAAACTGTAAGAAATTACTGAAAATCTTTAAATGTAAGAGATAACGGAGAAAGAGCTATATACTTGCTGAGTAGGAACGCGAATGCATGTCCCGCATTTTTGTAATAACCCAAGGGTCGCAGAAGAATCCAAGATGGCGTAACGATGTGCGTGTTTTATTTACCCTTGTATCTTGTGGCAAACGAGATGAGAGAAACACGGAATGGAATTTCGCTTTTAATGGGGAATACGCTTCAAAAGAAAGAACGCTAAGAAAAAATAAAAATGTGGATGAAGAAGAGATAGTTACAGTAAAGATACAAAAAGCCAACTGAATCATTGTAGTTTGTGTTCTTATGAAATAAACATTTTTGGGGTAAAAAGATGAATAAAATAAGAAAAGAAAACACTTTTGTAGAACAAACAAATGTACCACAATTTTATATTTTTCTTTTTGTCTTTGAATTTCACTCTCAACATAGTCTCAACTCCAGTGACCGTCAACTTCCTAAATTTTAACCAAGTTTGTCTTTTGAAAACAGAAAAATAAATTAAACTAAAATTTGTAATTGGCACATTAATTTTTTAGACGCCAGGTACTAATGAAAATGTCAGTACAAATTTTATATGTGTTTTACTTTCCAGAGGCTCATATCATTTCTTTAAATTAATTTAATAAATTCCCGTGTAGAAATTAAAACATGGTATAAGTCAAATCAGGTTGTGATCAGGGTCTTACTTATGATACATTAAGATATGTTAACTGCAGTTGAAATTTATTTCTGTCATTCACCTGGAACCTGATCAATCCTTGATGAGAGCCAACCTATAAATGAGAAATTTACTGAAGGCAACTTCTGTCACTATAACAAATATATTTAACTACTACATAGCTATATTATACATTACAAATTTAAATATATTATAGTCACCTTTATGATTAGAACTCTCAAATAGATAAGTTGGTTTTACACTTCAAATGACCTTCAAACTTTTGTTATATATATAGCTATAAATCTAGAATAAGAGAAGGTGCGCGCACTGAAGTTCATATATATAGCTTTAATATATAGTATATATATAGCTATATGAACATTCTGGACTTAGCTTATAAAATACTATAAAAAATGAGCTTACTCTACTTTTAGTTTTGCTTTACATTAATGATATTAAATGAGATTTTATAAATTGGAGAAAAAGTGCGACAAAGCAAAATTTTAATATAAAAAATACTAAAATAAAGAAAAAAATTATGTGATATTGAGTATATAATTTTATTAAATATCAAGAATATTTTCTTTTCTGCATCATGTTTCTTTAATCTTGCCAAATCGATTAAACCCAATTGACATATTAGCATCTCCACAATTGTCCCCTAACGTTTCAAATGCGTTTAACACTGTATATACGATGGATTAATTTCTTCTTTCTCCGTTCTTTCATCTTTATAATCATATATAGTTTTTCTACTTCTCCTCGACATCTGCACTATATATGTTTTATTTTTTTGTGTTTTTTGTCAATGATCTAAATTTAATTAAAATAATTTATAATTTAAATTCTGATAAAATTTACAATTTTCAAATAATAATACATCGTCTTTTGTTTTTAATTTTAATAATTTATAATAATATTTTAATTAATTTATTAAATACATATATGGGTCAGAATTCGTGAAATTTTCACAGAAAACAAAAAAATTTTTTTGTAATCTAAATGTTGAAAAAACACTTCTATTTCGTTTTAGGAATGTGTTTTTTTAAATTGTTTTTTATAATTGTTTTGCAACTTTTTAATTAAAATGTTATTTCGCCTAAATGAATGAACCGATTTAAATGAACCAAGCGGGAATATAAAGGGGAAAAAATATACTTTCGTTTAGAATTAGAAAATTTTTAAAAAGTTTATTTTTTAATAATTATTTAATAAAATTTTTAAAAACAATTCATTTTTTTGAATGTTCTGCGCCTTTTAAAAATTTTAAAAAAATATTTACATACACTTCAAACTATATAAGAATTCAAAATCCGTTGCCAATATAATTTCCATTATAACTTTTAAAATAATTTTCTCAACGGATTCTTGGTTTTCTTGAAAGTATTAAATTGATACTAAAGTGGATCAAATTGATGCTAAAAATCGGAATCAATTTTTTATTTTATCCATATTTTTTGTAACAATTCGTTACCATTTAATACTTTTAAGTTAACAGTGTTTTGATTTCTTATAGTTTTAAGTGTATGTAAATATTTTTTTTAAGAGGCTCAGAAAATTCAAAAAAATTAATTGTTTATAAAAAATTTATTAAATAATTATTAAAAAATAAACTTTAAAAAAATTTTTAAATTCTAAACGAAAGTATATTTTATCCCCTTTACAGTGTAAAAAATTAGGGAGTTAACGGACTCGGGAGTTAAATTTTTCGAGTTGAAAATCAACTCCATAAGAGAGTTAATTTACTAACTTCCTTCATTAGCATCCGCGCGAGTTATTTTTTCCCGGAGAGTTAGCATTTAGGTGTAAAATTTTAACTCTCTTTATTTAACTCACCAATGGGTGTGACTTTTATAGAATCCCCTGGGGAGTTAAAATTTAACTCCCTTTTTTACAGTGTATATTCCCGCTTGGTTAATTTAAATCGGTTCATTCATTTAGGAGCAATAACATTTTGTTTAAAAAGTTGCAAAACTATTCATTTTGCAATAATTTTTATAAAAAATAATTTTTATTCTATTTTTTAATGGACTAATTCATAATACTAAATAGAAATGTTTTTTCAACAATTAGATTTAAAAAAAAATACTTTTTGTTTTATGTGAAAATTTCACAAATTCTGACCTATATATTGAAATGAAGAATAAAAATTATTAAAAATTTTATAATAAAATGGCGGCGATAAATTTCATAGTAAAAATCGACTATTTTTATATGGCCGGAAATGTTTCTTCAAAACTTTAAGTCCGCTAGAGTAATTTCGGTTTTCGATCAAAATAATGTACTTGGCATAATGTAAGTTTGTACTTCATTGTTATTCATTTATTATTGTTAAAAATATGGTAGAAAAAGTGATTTTGACGCTTGAAAGTAAATTTTTAAAGTCTTAGTTTTTTTGTTATATCTTTTTTAAAATTACTTGTAAACAATTTTTGTATATCAGGTTTTGAGTTTTAAACATTTATTCTTAAAGAACAATTGCCAATTTTTGTTTAATACTTACGGTATTGATAAAAAAATAACAAAATTTTCAACGAACACCTCCGGGGCGTATAATATGGATCACTTTGTTTATTTTATTAAGAAAAACCTGTTATATTTAAAATATTAATAAAATAATCCTGTCAAGTTTAATTTCTTGTAATTTTTATATTATCAAGTACCAATGCTAACCGTTTATAAAAAAATAACTGGAAAATAGATTTTTTAAGTACATGGATTTTGCATTTCTATATACATTAACTTTAAAAAATTTTTAAATTTCATGAAAATGTTTAAAGTTTTAAATTAACTATGTTCCATTTTCAATATTCTTTGTTATAAATGTACAATAGAAACGAAAATTATCAATATTAAATAATATTTTATAATCAAAATTATAATTTCATTGCTGACTCAATACGCCCCGGCTCGAGGCGAAATTGCTAACCTTGCATATCTCCAAAAACATTGTTCTAGAAAAAAAAGTGTAAGTAATATTTGGGCGTCCTTTTTTTTAATTGAGAGCTGAGATGTTAGGCTAAGTTTTCCACATGATGAAATTTTTGTTAAAGCAAGAATGACGATGTTAAGCAACAAAAATTGAATTATTATTATTGAATTATTTTACTAAAAAAGAGCACCATTTTTTATATAAAAAAACTCCTATGTATACTATTCAAGTTTATATTATATAGATTATAAAATTTCTTTGTTTTCTGTTCCAAGACTTAAACTTTTAAAGAAAACTTTCCGGACATTTTGGTTAAGAAAAAAATATTCAATTTTGCTTCCTCATAAGGAAGCTTTGCATTCGTGACGATTTTCAATTTTTCAAAACATGGTTACATGGACTCATTTTCATCTAGGATATATGTATATTAAATTCTGAGCAAATGTCCAGATGTATGTATGTGTGTGTGTGTGTATGTCACAAAAAATGGTGTACAAATTATCTCAAAAAAATTTTAATGGATCGCCCTGAAATTTTGCAAGTTTATTGCAGTCATTAATACCTAAAATCTGACACAAGGATTTTCAAATTTATCCACAAAATTTTTTTTTATACAATTTTTTCAAAATTAAAAAAAAAATTTTTTGTATTTTTTTAAATAACTTTTTTATTTCTTAATATTTTCATAAATTATTCTCAAAATTACATTCCTTCTCATGCAGAAACTACCCTACTAGGGCCGTAGTATGGGATGAAACGCCGCGCCTGATCAGGGCCAGATCAGGGCGACAAGAAAGTGTGGATTTCCTGATCAGGGCCACATCAGGCGCGGCGTTTCATTCCCTAATAGGTCGGCCCTATCAGGCCCTGATCAGGGCCCCAGCGAAATTTCTACACGGGTTACAAGAAAACGAATCGATTGATATATACAAAGTGCACATTTCATCAAAATTTATAAAATTAATCAATATTTTTCTTTTTCACAAAAAATTCAAATTTTGCGTTTTTTTAAATATTACTTTAACATATTAAAATTAAATTAAGCGATTGGTTTATGATATTTTGAGGAAGCGAAATGGTCATAAAATGAACAACTTGTTTACTATGAAATTTATTATCGACAGTTTGTTAAAAAAAAATTTTTTCTACAATTCAATATGTATATTTAATAAACCCTCGAAAAAGAAATCCTATTCTTCTTTTCATTTTGTCAAAACAAATCATCAAAGATTTCTATATATATATATAGTTGCTAGAGAAACCCACTATAGAATCCTATAGTCAAAATAGAAAATTTATAGTTAAAGTAATCATGAAAAATGGTAAAATTGACTAGGTTAATAATATATTAAAATTAGACTGTGTATCATAATTATTTGAAATTCTTAAACAAATTATTATTATTATTATTATTATTATTATTATCCAATAAAAGAGAAAAAGCAAATGAAATTTAAAAAAGAAGTAATTATTATAATGAGCATATTTATATACTTTGGAATTAATATAAACTTATAAAATAAATATTGAACGATGGAGGACGCGGACATGTGAACCTTACGAATACAAACTTTCAACCCCGGAACAATATTTAAAAAAAACTCATTTCCAAATGAAAATGCAGTATACTTGAATAACGGATCATGTTTTATACAATTGAAAGTAAAGAATTTTACTTGCTTGTCAAGAACTTTTAATTGTTTATTATTTATTGCAATGGTAAGCACTCAAAGACATATAGTGCGCTTATAGAATTCTAAAAAGTGTTGATACCACTTTGCGTATATAAATTCGTTTGGATGATTTCAAACTAATATTAGCTATAACAATGGTTAAACATAAAGATTTAAACGCCTGTGGTAGCCCAGTATCTTTGCTGTTCTACGGCTGACATTATACATAGGATACCAATATATATCGGGTCGCACAGAAAGAAGATTTACTAGTAAATAATCTACACAAGCACCTTTTAGTTTTAAATGTAAACTAATGTCACTAAAGTGCACTCTGAATCTGAATCAGAAAATATTTCACTGATTCCAATTCTGTGGACTAGTTTTCTTTGATGAATCAGTGGAATAATTTCACTGACAATGGGAATTCTAGTAAAAAACACTGATTGTCTGAGAAGTTCTACTGATGAATTAAAGAAAACTCGCGCACTAAATTGAAATCAGTGAAATTTTCACTGATTCAGATTTAGAGTATTCACACTTTTTGAGATTGAAACAATATTGGCATTTTTCAATGGCGATAGTGTAATTTTCAGTGCCAGCAATACTACATTATATATACGGTTGCGATACTGCGAATCGCAATGGCATGAGATCGAAAATTAAGGTTCCATCTTCTGACATATCATCGCACTTGGCATTTCAGTATCAGCTTTGAATGAATATTTTAAAATTGGAAAAAACTGTGGAGAATATGATTAATCGAAAAGAAAAAATTGC
This sequence comes from Leptopilina myrica (nomen nudum), assembly GCA_032872475.1. Taxonomy (NCBI): domain Eukaryota; kingdom Metazoa; phylum Arthropoda; class Insecta; order Hymenoptera; family Figitidae; genus Leptopilina; species Leptopilina myrica (nomen nudum). The sequence goes on from CM065458.1 coordinate 5,405,104, forward strand.
ATATGATTGAAAAAGATGTAAAAGAAAAACTTACTGATAGTGATTAAAGAAGATTGTAGTGAGAAAAATGACAGAAATGAAGTTGGTGATATGTGTTTGTTCTAGTCCAATTGGAACTTGTCGTTGGAATGAAAACGGAGGCATTCTGTCATTGCCTCGACTAGTCTCCTCGTGGGCGCTCCTCCTCAATACGCAGTTTGTCCACTTTGAAAAACTAGTCGACGTTGCAACATCCCCTTGTTTTGGCCAGGGGACTGTGTACCCCTAACACCCAAATGGAAAGACCCTTCTCGTTCAAGATATCTCTGCGCTTATTCTTGCCGACGCGAGGCGACGCGAGGCGACGTCCTTCCTACCCTTTTTCACTATTTCCACTTCTCTTCTTTCGTCTCTACTTGGTGTTTTTAATCTTCTATATACGCTTCTTAGACTTGCAGAATACAGCCGAGCGGTCTCTCTGATCAGAGGACTGGCACGCGTCGAGTATGTACTTCTCCTTGCTGGAGGCACCGGCGTACCGACTTTGACGTTCGACAAGTTCGAAAGAGGCTCGGCGTGATTCAGCGTGATTCAGCGTGAGAGATATTTAATCCAATTTAATCCAAAAAAGAGTCGGTTACGAATACGAGCACTAAGCTTTCTTCTCCCTTCTTTGTCAAAAATATCTTGTATGTCGGGTGCAGTACATTTTTCCAGAATAACTTTCACGACTTTTAATACTAATATATACAAATAATTTTAGTTCATCCATCGCAATACTTTCATTCAGGACAATTGTCATTCAACTTTGTCAAATTCCAACTGATAACTGATTCAAAAAAATTCAAGTTCCTTCACCAAAAAATCAATGAGAATGACAAAAATGCAGCTGCTCTTGTTGTTGCTGATATACTACAAAATACACTAAAATACATTGCACGAAAAGTAAAATATTTTCTGATAAACAAACTTATAATCACTATATTGGAAAATTGGTGCCATTCTTCATTTCCTTTTATTTTTAATGAACATCTTATAGATTCACCCCAATTTATTGGGAATTAAATTATATTAATTAAATGTAAAAGCAATGTATTTACATTTTAAAACACTATTAGGGAAGAAGGGTAGTAACTTGCATCTATGTATTTTTGTGGAAACTATAAATTCTTGACCTTTTTCTTTATTTGCGAAAAAAGGCAACATTCTCCTGATTAATTTTTCTACACTTTCCAAATTCGCTGATTTGACAATAGTGAAAAAAGATGGATCCCTTGATTTATTGGAATAATAATCCGATTGAATGTTAGAAATAAGTTGAAAATCCTTCACGAGAATACTTCCGGTGTGCGCGCGTTCGCGTCCAAGTGTCAGACTCAAATAAAATAAGTCGCCCTCAGGGATCTACTCCTACTCTTCTTTCTCAACCTCCGCCTTCTTTCTTCTCCTCCAACTTCTTTCACTCCGCCTCCTTAGATACTTTCAAAATCCACAATAAACTTTTCATCAATCCCTTTGCCTTCGATTAATCAACAAGTAATTATAATTATGGCTGACTCTACATTAATTTGCACTATTTTAGAAAGAGTGTGTATTTATTAGCATTAAAAAACGTTTAAGGTTTGCATGTGCTGATATAACGAGAACATCTGCGATTGTTGTTTCTAACAACAGCGTTATGATGAAATCTGATTGCACTGCTATCTAGGCAGAACGACGGAATATCAGACCGATTCATTCGGCCGTGATAAACTCGATGCGCAGTGCGCATTAGAGGCGCTCTCCTCACCTCTCATAGGATGAAAGAGATAGGGAGAGACAGAGAGTGGAAACTTGAAGGAACCAACCCCTGCGAAAGGTACATGTGAATACTTGTTGTTTTTATTTCTCTAATGCCATTGTATTGTTTTATTCATCCAAACTATTATATTATATATTTAGCATTGTTGTTTTAATCAACATTAGCAACTTGCGCATTTTATTCTTTTTCATAAAAATTGCGGTCTTGTTAAGCTCGTTTAGAGAATGAGCAATTAAGCAATTTCGAGCAATTGCGTTGTATCTTAAAAATTAAGTAATTGTTTTGGCTGAAAAAGTTGGTTTTCTAAAACTTTTTACGAATAAATGTACCAAGTTTCAAGTAATTTGGTGATGAGGCTGCTCACCAAAAACATTTCATAATGAGCTGGAATCGCAGTAAATGTAATAAATACTATAGCGAGACACATTCCTTACTCGCTGACGCTCGTTCGGATGTCATTATCTTTATTGTTCCGCTCTTTTTGTTATATACTTTTTATAATTTATTAATTGATTTTTTTTTAATTTACTATGTCGACAGTATAAAGTATGAGTGTGTACGTATAGCGTAAAGTGTGGGTATACGATTGCGCAGTCCTTTAAAACTATAATGCATAAGCAGGTGTGGTCATAGAATAATCTTCTTAATAGTCTTCAAGATAACTCAGTGAAGCATAGTTGACTAACCAGCTTACTCAGAATAATAATATTAGTTGTTTCTTACAGCGACAACAATTATATTTAAAATTTTTTTTGTTATTGTATTATCCCAACAAAAACATCTTTGATGCAAAAAATTCCGCTAAGTAAAAATTTTTATCATTCTCCAAACAATTAGTGAAATAAAAGTTTACCAAGAAAAATTTATAACTAAAGTTTTAATAATGATTGATTTTATTAATATTACTAATTGAGCCACAATGCGCAATAAGAGCAGCTGCTGCCCCAATCGGAATAACTACTTCGAATTGCGAGGTGGGGACTAGATTTGTCGATAATAAAAAATATATTCTACAAATTTTATTCTCTACACTCTAAAAATATAACATATTAATTAGAGGTGTGTAAAACGCTCAAAGCTCGATCGAGTATTTTCGAGCTTTTCATTTTTCGAGCCGAGCCGAGCCGAGCCGAACCCATTCAATTCGAGTTCGAGCCGAGTTTTATAAAAAGCTCGAATAATTTCAGGTCCTGTAATTTTTCGGGTACTCGATTTGATTCGAGCCCTTGAGAAAATCCAAAATTTTCTACATTAAGTTTAATTGAAATTTTGTTATAATTTAAAAGTTTGAATTAAATCGAGTACTTGAAAATTTCGAGTACTCGAGTGAATTCGCTCGGGCTCGGCTTTTTTTGCTATTCGAGCTTTTTGCAATCTAATTTTTTGAACAAAAATTGGAAAAAAGTGTATTGAAGTTTTATAAAAATAATAACTTCAAGTATTCAACCCAATTAATATAATATTCAAGGGTATTATCTAAAAATAAATTTAGTAGTTTGTGCGCTAAATTTGTCTAAATTTCAAAAATACCAATTTTTATGCGAAAAAACAAATACTTCACAAAATACAAAATGTATTAAAATTTCTGTATTAAAATATCAATAGATTTTAACGCATCAATAATATTCTAGAATATTTTACATATCCGTTTAGAAGTTTAGTCTCTGCGTTTGTATAAATCTCAAAAAGTTACTATTTTTTCGGTTTTCCTATAGCTTAAATTCTACAAAAGTATCAAAAATATCGAATAAATTTAACAGAATTTCAAATCTGTGGTCCAGTTTTCTTTCATTCATCAGTAGAATTTTACTGAGAATCAGTAAAAATCACTGATTGTTAGTGAAATTTCACCGATGAATTAAAGAAAACTGGGTCACTGATTGAAATCAGTCAAAATTTTCACTGATTCAGATTTAGAGTGCAACAAAAAAAGAATGAGCCAAATCGGTTAAGGGTTAGAAGAGAGTGGGGCAAAATGGGATACTTTTGTGTAATTGGTTGTTTACAGAGAACCAAACGAATAAATCGATTCAATTAAGCATCAAAATTCTTCTTTGTATACTTAGGTTTGTGAAAATTATGATAATAGCGGAGGAATTTAAGAAATGCCTAAAATTTGCAGGTTAAACTCGAATTTCCTGATCACTTTTAGGTATTTCTCGATTTGCCGGTAAGAAATTCCAAAACTCCCCTTTTATTGTGTTCATAGAAATTTCCTTTTATAAAAAAGGTAGAAAAGATATTTAGGTTAATCATTTCTTAAATTGTTAATAAAAAACACTCTTTCAATGAAAATAATTTCGACAGAAAATTTATTCGATACTTTGTTGATATTAATGGAAAAAAAATTATTTTCCATTTTTGAAAAAACTCTCCTTTTATTTTGGATAATTTTTTTTGTGGTGCTATAGTACATACTTACCTTTAAGTGTTGCGTGATTTTAAAAATGGGATCTATATATAACTTTCTGAGAAATAAATAAAAATATTTAATGCTGTGAGTCAGAATTCTAGCTTTACATGAAAAAACGATCATCAGTAGCAAGATCTTAAAGTCGAGCCATATTCACAATATGGCACAGTTTTATCTACATCCCATACTAGAAGGAAATTTCTTTGATCACTTGCCATGTAATTGCTCCTGTAACATATATATCATGAAAGATTCTAGAAGTTCAGATATAAAGACAGGGGACTTTAATGCTAGGCTAGAACACAGAAAGTACAAATCTTAACATATAATTTGTTTAAAATAAAATATTTTACAAGAGAATTTCGGGGATTAGGGGGCACTACCTTCCCCTATAAGACAAAGAATTTAAGCAATAGAAAAAGATGCTCCCTACATTTGGTTGGAAAATGTTGGTTCTAAATACTTAAAAATATAGCAAAATTATACTTTACTTCACTGCAAAAACTGGTATCTCTCTCGTGTCTAAAAAAGAGTTGTATATTGTATATTGTATATTGAGACATTTAATTTCATCTCGTGTCTCATTTTAAGACATTAAAGGTAACTCAATGCGTATAAGACACGTAAAACGTCTTCTTACCGTGAGACGGATACTCGAAACACATAACATAATGTGTCAAAATGCATTGCTAAATATGTAAGACACTTTAAACGTCTTATAAAATGAGGCACATATCTGTTTCAAATATGGGGACAAAACGTCTCAAAATGAGAAACTTGATTTTGCAGTGTTGTAGCAGCACAACTTCATCTTATATTTATAATTATTGACCTTTTATTGAACATAGCTACTACAGAAGTTGAATTGTGCAATGAGAATCAAAAAATTTTTAAAATCGCTGGCCAAGTCATACACTGCAAAAAGAAGTATCTTAATTTAAGATGTTTTGGTAGTCATTTCTAAGATGTTTTGGTAGACACTTTTCAGTTACTTGAAACATCTTAATTTAAGATGTTAAAAGTATCTTCGTACACATTTTCTGTGGTATTTTTGGGGCAAAAAGTTTTGAGGTTAACTATGGGCTCTTATGGAAAACACTTTATGTATCTTAGTTTTTAGTAACTTACACTTATGGCGCATCTTACGATTCTCAAGTAACTTATCGCTAAACATCTTATTGCAACAGAAACATCTTAGTTTAAGATACTTTAAAGAACTTACAAAAGTATCTTACTTTTCTAAGATGGAAGAAATATCTTTATTACTACTAAAACGTATAAAGCATCTTAAATATCAGTAAGACGCTTTAGAAAACATCTTATTTTAAGATGAAAGACACCATTTTGCCATCTTACATCTTATTTTAAGATATCAAAAAAGACACCTATTTTTGCAGTGTACATTTTTGTTATAATTTTGGTGCTCATTTCATTCGTTTTCGTAAATCTTGTTGTGTTTATTTCATGAACACTTTGCTTTCTTATAGAGATGTTAATAACAATAAAGTATAAATTTTAAACAATTATTCTCAATTGCTGTAATATTTTTTTCCCTTTATTTAATACTTCCACATCAAACAAAAATTTCCTTCACAATTTTTTTTTTAAATATCAATAACTTCTTTATTTTTAATCGAATTAACTTCAAAAATAGGTCAATCAAAGTGTTTTTTAATGATCAAGGAGTTGGTAACTATAGTTTTAAAGTTATTTCTACATTTTTCATCAAAATTCTCAAAAAAGTCAAATTTTCCAAAATTCTTGATTTTTAAAAGTTTAATATCTCCGGTGAATATGAACGAAAAATGTTCATTGAGGGCTCAAAAGATGCGTCTAAAAAAACTCTACAAAATTAGAGAAAAACATTTATAGGTGTCCTAACATTTTTTTTAAAGTTATGGGCAAAAAAAATATGTCCGCAGGTGAGATCTATAATTTAATAAAAATTCAGCCCAAAAGCTCTTTACAATTTGGAGATATTTATGAAAATATGATGTTTACACACACACACACACACACACACACACACATACGGAATGACATTTTGTAAAAATGTAATTTTTGAACTCCTGAGGTCAAATAATATAAAGATATGTTAAAAAATCAAACCTGAAAAATTTTGGTATTTCAATACTTCCTCAGTATGAGGAAGCAATACAAACCTTTTTAGTCGGACTGCTTTTTGCTTGAGTTCTACTACCGCAGAGTATTTAAATATACTATGGCAGAATACTTTACGCATTAAATATTCTGAGGTTTTATTAGAAACTACTACTAAAGTAGTATGTAATAGGGAGTAGAAAATTTCATCTAAAAGGGAGTTACTTTATCATTCCAATATGTCCGCTCTACCATATATTTCATTGTGCAAATTAACTCTCAATGAAGATTGTTTTAGGAAAATTATGACAAATCAGTTCAATGTTTCAATGAAATTAAATGAAATTTTTTTTAGTATAAATGAAACGGTGAAATAAGCAACCACATATTATAAGTTTCAATTTTTCGAACGCAAGATTTCAGAATAATTTATGGAGAAGCTTGACTATAATTTCCATCTAAACAGTTGCTTACCTATACATTTTAAATAATGTTAATATGTTAATATGGAAAACTCTTTTTATTAATTTATTATTACACAAGAATATTAAATTACAATTATATTTTTAAATAAAAATAATTTTTGTTCATTACATTATACTAGTGAGTATGTAGGTAGGTTCTTTGCATAACTGAAGTTAAAGTAGCTCCTAAAGCTTGTTAATATCGCAATGTTTTGAAAGCTGCATGGTAACTCATTTAGCAGCAAAATTCTTGGAAAGAGGGTTGGGAAGTTTAAGCTATGCGCGGAATGTTTTATTAAATACATTCCTCTCAAATGAATAAACTTTCTCGATAGGAATTTTACTATAACAGCATGTGCCGTATTATTCAAATTTTGAATCAATGACAGTCCATGCGATTAAAACTATAACTGATGCAGACGATGGCTTGAAGCTTATAGACTTAGCAACCCAGACAAGAAGCTTCCTTCATATTATTTTGAAACCATAATTACTTTCAGTTCAGATATAGGATATACTAATGCTCATCTTCAATATATTTTACGACATGCTATCAATGCTCATGGATATTTTTGGAATATTGAATGACGTTGTCTTATTCAAAATCGAAATTAAAAGTTCTAATTTGCAAAACATATTATAAATATGTTAAATTTGTTGCGTGTAGTTTTTAAGATAGTGTTATTTTAGCACTCATGAAACATGCGTATTAATTTAACACACTCGTAGTGTTCTTTTAACACCAAATATAGTGTTCAGGGTGGCCACCCAACCGGGAGAACCGGGAAAAACCCGGGAGAAAAATCAATCGGGAGAAAACCGGGAAAAAGCCGGGACAGAAAATTTTTAATCGGGAAAAAACCGGGACTAAAATTTTACATTTAAAGATTTCAGAAAATTAAAGTTAAAGGAAAAAGTTTTACTCAATAAAATTTTCTGATAAGTTTGTTTACAGATTTCATTCAAATTTTTCATAAAACATCAATAACTTCTTTTTTAAATAAATATTTAATTATTATTTTTCCATAAGAATTAAAATTCATCAAAAGATTCAAATTCAAACATTTTGAAATTCAACTTCTTATAAAAAATTGTTATAAAACATGAAGAAATCGATCACTCCGAGTCTTCGACTCGTTGCAATCGATGTCTTCATGTTTTATACTAATTAAAGATGACCGAGTGATAAAATGATTATTTTATATTATAAGATTTTATAAAAAAATATTAGAAAATAATTAAATTTCTAGAATAATTTTTTTTATTTATAAAGATAATTAAAATTCTTTGCAAATAATTAAATTTCAGAAAAGAATTTTATTATTTATAATGATAATTGAAATTTTGAACAGATTTGTTTTCAAAATGTTTAAAAGTAATTGAATTTTGAAGAAGAATTTTGATATTTACAAAGATAATTGAAATTTTAAAAATTTTAAAAAAGTTTTGAAAATAATTGAATTTCTGCGAAGTATGTTATCTGAACTTTTGAAAATAATTAAATTTCCATGATGAAATTTCTTATTTTTTGAAGATAATGATAATTTGACGAGAAATTAAAAAAAAATTGAAAATAATTGAAATTCTGCGGAGAATTTTATTACTTTTGAAAATAATTGAATTTCCATGATGAAATTTCTTATTTTTTGAAGATAATGATAATTTGACGAGAAATTAAAAAAAAATTGAAAATAATTGAAATTCTGCGGAGAATTTTATTACTTTTGAAAATAATTGAATTTCCATGATGAATTTTATTATTTATAACATTTTGATATAACATTCAAAAATAAAATTTTTGAATGTAATTGAATTTTTGCGAAGAATTTTATTATTTTTGAAAATAAATTAATTTCAGAGAAGAAATTTATTATTTATAAAGATAATTCAAATTATGACAGGCATTTTATTGAATTTTTTAAAATAATCGAATTTTGGAAAAGAATTTTTTATTTATAAAAATAATTGAAATTTTGAACAGATTTTTAAAAAAATGTTAAAAATAACTAATTAAAATTTTGCCATGCATTAATTTTATTAAATTTTATTAAGTATTATTCCAGATTGTTTGATGTTAAAGTATATGTGTTGGCGAGAAATGTGATTTTTTTACAATTTTGTGTTTCCTTTTCGGCGTTTTTTTCCTAAAATTTCATTCGACTTTTTCCGACTTTTTCGGAAATTTTATGCTACTTTTCGTGACTTTTGTTGTGAATTTATATGCGACTAAAGATACTTTTTTTAGTCTTAAAGAAGATCCGAGCCCTGTTTTTAGTGTTTTTGGCCGAATTTATATCATTTACAACTACATATTACATAAAGGTAATGTTCTGCTCACAGTAAAATTATAATTAAAAACCGGGAGAAACAGCTCAATTTCACCGGGAGGACCGGGAGAAAACCGGGAGACGAAAAATTTAAAAATAGTGGCCACCCTGAGTGTTAAAATCACACCGTGTCGCACAGAAAAAATGAAATTAGCTGCAGCAGTAAACAGATGTTTGCTAAGAAGTTTGCAGTGGCAGCTAACATGTTAGCTGTGACAGCAAACATTAGTAAAAATTTATGCGAGTTTGTTGTCATAGCGAACTTGTTTAATCTCACAGCGAACTTTTTCGCTGTCCCTATTTCAACGAACAAGGTTTGCTGTGGCAACAAAATGTTCGCTGACACAGCAAACCCTTTCTATGCGTGCGGTTACAAATGTTGCGTGTTGTTTTAACACCATATTCGGTGTTAAATAGCACTTCTTTTTCCTGTTTACCCAATAATTGACTGTTTTAAATCATTTTGCTTAATTTTATGTACTTTTCACTATACTGAATTAAAAATGAATTTACACTTGAAAAAAACCAATATCTTTAATATTTCTTAAAAAGAATTTTTTTAATAACAGAAAAAAATATTTTTATTATTTAATATATTTTTCATTTTTATTTTTCTTTGTATGTATATTTTATTTCATATAAGAAAGTCTTAATCGTATTCTTAGCGAATAAAACCTTTTTGTCATAAGATTTAGAGAAATTTGTGTCGTAAAATGCAATCATTTTAAATATTTTTTTTAATTGAAAGCACATAAAGGTGACGTATACAATTATGGCAGATCAACACATAGGTACCCCATTTTGCCCCGCACTGCATAGTACAACAAAATGTAATGTTTACAAATTGTTGTAAACAATTTAACAATCTATCCTATTGGAAATTACTCTTGAATAAGTGCCGAAAAAGATCCCACAATTTTCCAATTATATAAATTATCCTAAAAAGTTTTATAAGCACTTTAATTTCGAAAAAAATCGATATTTTTTTCGCTCAAAACTTTAAAGTTGTATACACTGCAAAAAGAAGTATCTTAATTTAAGATGTTTTGGTAGTCATTTCTAAGATGTTTTGGTAGACACTTTTCAGTTACTTGAAACATCTTAATTTAAGATGTTAAAAGTATCTTCGTACACATTTTCTGTGGTATTTTTGGGGCAAAAAGTTTTGAGGTTAACTATGGGCTCTTATGGAAAACACTTTATGTATCTTAGTTTTTAGTAACTTACACTTATGGCGCATCTTACGATTCTCAAGTAACTTATCGCTAAACATCTTATTGCAACAGAAACATCTTAGTTTAAGATACTTTAAAGAACTTACAAAAGTATCTTACTTTTCTAAGATGGAAGAAATATCTTTATTACTACTAAAACATATAAAGCATCTTAAATATCAGTAAGACGCTTTAGAAAACATCTTATTTTAAGATGTAAGACACCATTTTGCCATCTTACATCTTATTTTAAGATATCAAAAAAGACACCTATTTTTGCAGTGTAACTTTCAAAAAAAAATTTTTTCATATTGCCCTCATAATAAATAACATTTTCTTATTAAAATGAATGATATATATCGAGGATAAAAAAAATTAAATGTACCCATCATGGAGAAACAGAGGTACCCCATTTGACCCGCCTACCCTATTTTGACCCACTCTCCCCTATCACTATTAGTAATATAGTTAGTTATACTTCCATATCAATTCAAAATCTGTTGATTTTGAATTTTTTTATTTTTTGGAACCGCATTGGACAATTCATGTAATATAGGTTTTTCACGCTGAGAGAAAATTATTATTTAAACCAAATATATTTTGTTTGATATATATTTATTTGTTTTAAATAAAATTTTTATTCGACATAAATAAAACATAAATACATTTGAGTGAAATACATTGGAAAAATATATTTTCGGTACTGCCATAAATATTGCCAATTCATTATATTGGTGGATATGGAACAGCCGCATATACACTGCAAAAATTGGTGTCTTTTTTGATATCTTAAAATAAGATGTAAGATGGCAAAATGGTGTCTTACATCTTAAAATAAGATGTTTTCTGAAGCGTCTTACTGATATTTAAGATGCTTTATATGTTTTAGTAGTAATAAAGATATTTCTTCCATCTTAGAAAAGTAAGATACTTTTGTAAGTTCTTTAAAGTATCTTAAATTAAGATGTTTCTGTTGCAATAAGATGTTTAGCGATAAGTTACTTGAGAATCGTAAGATGCGCCATAAGTGTAAGTTACTAAAAATTAAGATACATAAAGTGTTTTCCATAAGAGCCTATAGTTAACCTCAAAACTTTTTGCCCCAAAAATACCACAGAAAATGTGTACGAAGATACTTTTAACATCTTAAATTAAGATGTTTCAAGTAACTGAAAAGTGTCTACCAAAACATCTTAGAAATGACTACCAAAACATCTTAAATTAAGATACTTCTTTTTGCAGTGTAGTATATTCTTCCTATTTAAACCAAATAAAATTTATTTGAAACAAATAAAAAGTCTTGTTGGTTCTGAGCCAAATATACCATTTTTCTGCGGGATACGCTTAATATACGATGAAATTTGACTTTGAAAATTGCTAAAATGCTGTGTTTAATGTACTTTTTGATTTTTTATTATAGGGTGCACAAATTTTTTCCGTGATTTTTGTTATATACGTTTTAAGCTCATATATACTACTTCCCTGATTCTGAATATGACATAAGATATTAAAAATGCAAAATGATGATATATTCAATATGACAGAAAATTTTTTCAAAAAATTAATAGTATTTGCTTAAAACTTGTTACTTGGGGTTTTTCTGGAGTCACTAATTTAATATATATATATATATATGTAATTTAAAACATGCATGCATCAGACACTTTTAAATAAATAGTTGAAGAAACTTCTTTTGTAGATTTCTTAGTAAGGAACTTTACCACTCTTCTTAACACTTCTCTTTGGTCAATCAACATAATTTCCTAATTTACTTTTTTTAAAAGAATATTTAAGTAATGATTCCAGTTAATTTCTCGGATTCCTATATTTGACGACCCTGCAGGTGAACGATTACGATGATTCCGAGTAAGGCCTGAGAATAAATTGAATTGAAGAATAAATAAACATACATATATGTAAAGAGAGGTTGACTTTTCGTATAAATGTGTTCAACTTTAGATTTATAGATTTATATTATTAAGATGCAGTTTGCGACTATCAAAATGGACTTAAAAGTATTACTATACACTCCAGTGCGGATAACGCGACACTGAGCCGACGGATTGTCGGATCAAGCATAGAAAATAAGAACAACAATAACAAGACGATACACAACAGGCGGAACTTCTATGATCCTTGAAAGCAGATTACACAGGGTACTTTTAGTGGGCAAATTGATCACGCTCGGACGCATCTCAACAAGTGGCTTTTAACGGTCCAAGCCGATCATCTATCAGAGATCCTTGTTCGATCGAGCGATCAAACATCTTCTTCTGAAACGGATATCTCTTATAACATTGTTCCTTAAACAGTGAGGTGAAAAGACCGTAAGTATAGGATGAAAGGAAGGTAGCTAAAGGGAAGAATATAAAACCCTACAAACGAATGAAGGGATGAAAAGCTACATAGGGACAATGCAGACGTTCAGCAATAGGTCAGCAAAATAAGACAACAATATATCGAAAAGCATGCGAGTATGGAAATGTGTCTCATAACTGACTACTTACTCTTTTGAGTGTTACCAATGTATATGGAGATATTATACTAAACGCTTTACATTCCAAGCAGACAATTTGCCATTGAGTGAGTATGTCTGTATCTATGATTTGGAAGTCCGCGTGAGCGACTAATATATTCTGACAACTCTATTTACACGTGATTATTTTCAATGAGAATGTGTGCCTTACATTCGGAGTCCGATTACTGTCTATTACTGCCTTTTTGTCAGTTCAAACCTTTTCAACGGTAAATTTCATATTTATGTAAAAGTAGTACTTGCGTATAATATGTACTGCAGGATTCCACGAAGAATGGAATAAACTTCATCAGATTAGACTTATTGTGTCAAATGAAATTAATACAGTGATCGTGTCGTAATTTCCTAATAAATTAATTGCAGTAATGCTTAAAAAATATTTAAAATATTTTAAAAATTAGGTACTTTCTTATGTAATTAATATTTTGTAATCATTATTATCATTCATTATTTTATCTATTAATTCGTGAGTCATTCTAACCCGTTTTTGCTCCCATGTCACGTTTGTTTAAAAAAAAATAGACATATATAATATATTCAACTCCTTGGACTCTGAAGTGCAAATTAACCATTTGCGGCACACATTTTTCTCCTAACTTGATCTTTTGAGTTGATGAAATTTTTTTCGGATTTGTGTCAATTTTTATTTTCCTTTTTTGCCATATTGGATCCGCCATTTTTAATTTCAAAAAATCTGATGTCAGATTCATAACCAGCGACACATTTTCTCAAATTTTATACATGCAGAAAAATGAATTTAAAAAAAAGAAACGTTATTTTGCAAAGTTGTTTGATTATAACAATTTATAAATTTCCGTTATAGGTACATTTGACTTTTTTCACAGTCCGCAGTATTTATACCTATTACCATATCAAGGCAAGCGCTTAGAAGTTCTATCATTGAAGGGAAAAAGATGCGTCTGAGAATGCCTTTTCCAGAAAAGTTAATAATATAGTTTATTTTTGTTTAAAAATTGTCATGGTCAATGAAATTAAAGAAACATGTAGATTTATTGGAAACAACTTGTCCTCCACATTTCTAATATTGAGGAGACATTAATTTTGCTGCAAAGTTTGGTATCGCGTGTATTTGCGTGAATCTGGCTTTTAATCATAACCTTCAATATGAGAAGAAAAGCAGATCATATTAAATAGAAGTTTCCCACGATTTGATTTCCCTGCACAAACGTTTTTAAGGAGAGATAAATTGTTAGAGAACAACGTAATCAAATCCATTATATTAAACTAATAAACGCCCACCAAATCTTGGCACAAGAGAATACACATACAAACGGGTTTTTACTAAAGTCTTTTACGATCGAGTGTCACGGTCTTCTCCATTCTGATCCAATTCCGGCTCATTCACGCGATGAAAAACATAGGATCATCCCTAATTGTTTATTTTTATATGTACCTATACTGAAATGGGCACCTATATGAATTGCTCGTACTTGAAAAGATGAGGGGCGTGTCTACGACATCTGTGTTTTTGGGAGTTGTACAGAACCCTTTTCTACCTCTTGCAACACATAATAGCTAATGATGGGGTCTCTGTACATTAAAACTACATTCGTCAACAGTGACACGTGTCAAAGAGCTGCATTCAACCTTCCAAACACAGAATGCTTTAAATCTTATACATATCCCGCGTGAAATTAGAAGTATGGAGTAAGGACTAGCCAACTATGGGAAAATGTCAAGAAATTTTATGGCATTGAATTAATAAAGAAATTCCATAATAAATATATTTTTACAAATTACCACACTTTTGGTGCTTTGTGAAAAATTTGCAAAACTTATAGAGTGCATAATATTTGAAACTAGCAAAATGTCCTCATTTTTTCACAGAACTTGAGCTTTCTGTAATACATTTGTGAGGATATTTTTACTTCTTACATATTGATAAATTGCAGTTTAGAATCAATTGTTGATCGCTGGAGTATTTATAAACTGCTTGATAGATCATCATCTCCAAAACCCATAGTCGCATGGTTAATTGCGGCCGTTTACGATCGATAAATCAAGGATCATATTTTCTTTTCTCTTTATTGTTAAAACAACTCTAACAGTGATGGGTGATACTGGTAATAAAACGATCGTTAATCGTGTGACAAAGAAGCCGACTCAAAAAAAGAACGTTTATTCGCACAGTGCGCTGTATTGAAACTTTTTTCAATTTATCAGTTTATTTATGTTTAAAAAGTGCAAGAAAAGTTTAGTACACATTGTCTAAAAAGTAAATATGTATACATATATATAACATATGAAATGCCATTTGAATTATACAGTGAATTCCAATTCGCTTTAAGATAACTTACTTTGTTAGTTGTTTAATCCAATTTCACCATTTCATACAAAAGTAAACATTGGTATTTTATTTATTAGATCCCATGTCGAAATTTAGCCATGGCACCTCACCAGATGTGGTATAAAAAGAATGTAACTGATTTTCAGTAATTTTCGTCCAAGAGATTTTATTATTTATTATGAATCAGTGCGAAATATGACTGATTGTATGTAAAGATTAATTGTTTCTTATATGTTAAATCTTGCTAGCAATTTTTTTACTAAAATTCTTACCAACATTAAATATGAAACAGAATCACTGAATCTCATCAGTGCATCTATTGCATCTATTGACAACCACTGAAATTATTATAAATAAAACTGACTATTAACACTAAAAATTCTACTGAATGATGATTTGGTGTATTTTACAATTTAATAAAAAATGCAATATACAAAAATTTTCATATAAAAAATATTATATTTTAAAAAAGTTATATGAAATTTAGTATGCTAATTTAATATACTATATTATATATATATATATATATATATATATATATATATATATATATAATCTACTTTTTAGAGTTAGTTCACTACTTTTTACTCAACTTCAAAATCGTAGTTGAATTTTTCGGCGAAATTTATTTCAGTGATATATGACTAATTTTTGGAATGATAAGTTCAGTAATATATGAACCATGATTGAAATCATGGTATACTTTGTTTGCATTAACTTAAGGTCCTGTTATTCTAAATATAAAATTTGTTCAACCTAAATAAATGTTTATTTGATCTTAATAAACATTTGATGCAGTTTAATAAATTTCGCTTATGAAAAAGTATTTGATGATACAAACCACATTTTCGGCTTTAACTTATTAAATAAACATATTGGTATATTACATTTGGATTTTGACTTAAAATTGCATTATTTGAAAGTATTCAAAAAGCATTGCAGACCAACATCAATCGGCATAAATAATTCATTAAAATGTAATATATATGTATATGTTTGTGGGAGTGGCAGCAGGCGGGACAAAAACCCATTGCCACCTCTGAAGCTGACTGATCTCACACTATATGAACAAGTGAAAAACTACGTCAAACCGCATTTCTTTACTATTCACATTAAAAATTTTAATATTTATAATAATTTATAAAAAATTTATTTTAAAAATTTATTTAAACCCAAACACACAACAATAAAATTTTTATTTACGTCATCTCTGCTCGTTGACGAATCTATAATAATGCTAAATGAAACACAAAAATAATGTTAGACGATTTTGTTTAATTGAAATTAGTTTGTAAGTTTAATCTCAATATATAGAAAATATCTATAGTGCATTGATTCAAAAGTATTATTTGTTTGAATAATTATATTTAATTCAAACATATTTTCTGTTACGGTTTAAACAAAAATTATGTTTAAATGTTTTATGTTTGAATCAAATAATTTTTTTTTCTCAGTGATTACTCCGCATAATCTTCACTGCAAAAATAGGTGTCTTTTTTGATATCTTAAAATAAGATGTAAGATGGCAAAATGGTGTCTTACATCTTAAAATAAGATGTTTTCTAAAGCGTCTTACTGATATTTAAGATGCTTTATATGTTTTAGTAGTAATAAAGATATTTCTTCCATCTTAGAAAAGTAAGATACTTTTGTAAGTTCTTTAAAGTATCTTAAATTAAGATGTTTCTGTTGCAATAAGATGTTTAGCGATAAGTTACTTGAGAATCGTAAGATGCGCCATAAGTGTAAGTTACTAAAAACTAAGATACATAAAGTGTTTTCCATAAGAGCCCATAGTTAACCTCAAAACTTTTTGCCCCAAAAATACCACAGAAAATGTGTACGAAGATACTTTTAACATCTTAAATTAAGATGTTTCAAGTAACTGAAAAGTGTCTACCAAAACAAGAAATAATATGTAAAGTTCTAAAATTAGATTAAAATAGACTGACTTGTGTTAAAATTATTATAAGAGGCATTTTATTTAATTTAACAGAATTTTTTGAAATGCAATGAGATAATACTTTATGTGATAATGGTAAATTTTGTTTTACTTGATTACATTTTAGTTGATGTTTAAAAATTTTGAACAGCGAGTAAGAGATTAAGAAATTGTTGCGCATTATATCGCGTTTTGTATAAAGTGAGGGTGAGAGACTGGCCACCGGGGAGGCGGTTTCGTAATTAACAATCCATTTTGTATTCGACTCACCTGATCGCAACGTGTGCGGTCCGTGACGTCATAATTCGGGGCTCCTTCGAGGTGTACCGCCCCCTTAATATGGGTTCCAACACCTCTGCCTGCAATCCAGCACGCATTTTCCTCCTTCCTCTCTTTAATTTCTTAAGTTAGAAGGTAAGAAAGAGATGGTCAATCATATTTAACGAAAGCAAGAGAAGGTGAGTTCTTTCTTCCTTCCTCACCTCATATCAGTGCTGCCAATGGATGGTATATACCTCGAAGGCAGCAGGAGAGAATATAATGGTTCAACTCAGTCCGGACTTCACACGAAGCCGACCGTCCAGAACGTCCTTCTGCCAGAAGATGATACAGTCCTCAAGTAGGAACTTCTCTTTCTCGACGGTTTATCTAAATACATTCTGTGCATAAAATTATATCCTGTCGTCTTTTCTAATTGTGCGTTTTTAATTTGTCAACATTTTCAAGCAATTAATAAAAAAAAAAAAATTAATTAATAAAAAAAAATTTGAATTGGTTCAAATAAATATCGGGATTGCATAGGGTCGATCTAATTATGTGATTGGCTCAAGAAAATGATTTTCTTGACATAGTGTATACTTGGTTGGAGAGCATATGTTCTTGATCCAAGAAAATATGGAATTCGATCAAAAAATTAAGTAACTTGTAAGAAATGGTTGCACGCGTCAGAAGCCGTACCGTTGCCACTATGCCATCCAAGTCTCAATGGATAGTTTTCAAAAACTGCTATTAAAGTTGCACATCAATTTGAAGAAAAATATTTTCTTGGATCAAGAACACCGGCATTGTGTTAAGTAAAAAAAATGTTTCAAAGCAAATGAATGAAATGATTTGATTTAAGAAACACGAATTCTCCAGACAATACTTTACTATTTTGCTTAAGAACATAATATTCTTGATTCAATCCTTTTTGGTACTTCGGATAAGTAAAATATTTGATTGTAATAATAACATATTTACTTCCAACAAATACTGAATTATTAATACATATTTACTTGGCACAAGCAAATAAATTTCTCTCTTCAAATAAATATGGGATTGATTCAAGTAAATTCTGTCAAGTAAATGCATTTACTTGGTTCAATTACATTTTTTTCAGTGTATATATATATATAGTAAGGCAACTCAAACAGAGTGTTCAAATTCGTTTAGAAATTTTTAAAAAGAAAAACTATTTTCTTCATTATAAAGTGTCTTTCTGCGCTTTTAAAAGTGTGTTTTTAAGACAAACAAAGTAAAAATGTCCGGCGTGGGACCTACTCAGTATACAGACGGTATACTGATACTCATTTCCAAAACCCGAACAATACGGGGAGTATAAAATAATGTTCAAACACAAGTGCGAAATTAAAAACGGCACAAAAAACTAGTAACTGTTGCCAATTCTCGGCAGATATTACTGGGCCAATGTCCAATTAAATTCCATACTTTAAACACCGAATAACGAGTTTTAATATAAAAATAAATTTTATTTTAAAGAACGATGTAATATTGTAAATTTGTTAAATTCTATACTTGGATTACTTGGACTATATATGAGAAATATTTTAATATTGACCCAGTATACAACCTGGATAATGAAGTGCGAGCTGAAACAAGTTGAATGGCTATTAATGTGGCATATACTCTCTAAATCTAAATTAGTAGAATTCTACTAAGAAATAGTAAAATTTTACTAATTTTGAGTAGTTTTCATTCTGGTTGTTTTAACTAGAATATCGTGTTAAATATACCCTAACCAGAACTTTTTTTTCAGTGTAGTGAAACGGTTTTATCGACTATTAATAATACAGTTCTACTATAATGGTTGACAGAATTCTACTAAACAATTAGTCAAACTCTACTATAACAATTAGTAATATTTTACCATTTGTTAGTAGAATTATTACTAAATCATTTAGTGGACGACTTTTCACCATTTCATCAATTAGAGAGTAGATTTAAAAAGCATAATGTACCTATACATCTCTGTCTGTTGAGTGTTTTTAAGAAATTTAGCATATGTGCAAATACTAGAGGTGTGCAAAAAGCTCAAAGCTCGATCCAGTATTTTCGAGCATATAGCCTTAATCCAAATTTTCCAATACAGAAAGATGAAAGTGTCTCACATTATGATCTGGTAACATTAACTCACAGATTATTTGCAAGTCGACATAGCAATGTTAGAATACAGGATAATTTTTAACTTATTTATACTTGGATTGATATATTAATAATAAAAAAAAAATCACTTCAGGTCACATTTAATAATATTGCCTTTAACACTGATGATCATATATCCTTTCTGTAGCAATATTACCAATAAATTTGTTACATAAAAAATTCATAATACATATTGATGCACATGGGGCAATATATTGTAAAAACAAGTGTCTCATTTTGAGACGTTTAGTCCCTATATTTGAAACACGTACACTGTAAAAAAAAGGAGTTAAATTTTAACTCCCCAGGGAGTCTATAAAAGTCGCACCCAATTTGGGTGTTAATGCCAGGGGAGTTAAATAAAAGGAGTTAAAATTTAACACCCAAATGCTAACTCCCCATGGAAAAAATAACTCCCGCGGGTGTTAAATGAAGGGAGTTAAAAATTAACTCTCTTTTGGAGTTAATTTTTAACTCTAAAAATTTAACTCCCGAGTCCGTTAACTCCCTAAATTTTTTACAGTGTAGATGTTTTGTGTCCACATATTTGAAACAGATAGGTGTCTCATTTTAAGACGTTTCAAGTGTTTTACACATTTAGCAATGCATTTTGAGACACGTTATGTGTTTCGAGTATCCGTCTCACGGTAAGAAAACGTTTTATGTGTTTTATACGAATTGAGTTACTTTAAATGTTTCAAAATGAGACACAAGATGAAATCAAATGTCTCAATATAAAACAGATTTTGTATCTCAATGGTGTAAACGCTTAAAACAACTCATTGTGAGACACTTGTGAGATATCAGTTTTTGCAGTGTATATTATGCTATTTGAGTGCGTGCTAACGGAAAACTAATCTTGGCCTATAAGACAAGCTAAATAAAAACGTGTCTCACAATTATTTACATTTATAATTTCAATACATATTCTTTAGTGTAGAGTTATTGAAGTCTAATTTTTAATAGAGCATTTTGTTAGAATCTTTTTCACTAAATTTGAATAACCAAAACAGTTTTTGAAAGCTGATAATCCTCTCGCAGGATAATAATTAATATCTAAGCCAATATGGGGTAGTGTGCTCAAAACTTTGCTCATTATAACTATATAATATAAATATTTAAATAATAAAATTATTAAAATATTACTGTCATTTACGAAATGAGCCACTCTGTGTATGTATGTATGTATGTATAAACTAACTCATAATGAATGAGTATTAGTATGTATATCTGTTTGATGGTTAGTTTTAAAGAGAGAAGGAGAAGAAGAAGAAGAAGAAGAAGAAGAAAGAAAAGAAGAAGCAAACTGGTGCCGCGGTACCATACCATAATAACAGATTGCGGTGCGTCTCGACTAGCTGATGACTTCATTGAACTCGCTTCGTTGTGCCTTAGGCTAGACCTCCCTGAAATCACATGAAATTATAACGCCAATGATATTTCTTCCCTTTTTCAATGGACTTTAAAAACACAAAAAATAAGTTTGTGAAATTTTACCTGACAATGCTTGACTTTTACATACAACAGAATATTTTAAGGATTTAAACACAGGAAAAAAGAAGTATAATTTTTATCCCACAGTAGGTATAAATATTACCTGCAACAAATTTTATCCTAGGTGACGGCGCCACCTTCTATGTGTGAATTGCTTAAAATTATACCGAACAAAAATTGCACCATTTTTTCCTGTGAAATAATGCGTTTTTAAACAAGTTTTAAAGAATTTTTATTAATTTCCTGCGTAATGTCAAAAAAAGTTTCAAAATTGGAGTTGACTTCAGTATTAAAATAGAACCAAATTACGATTCAGTATTAAAATTGGTACTAAATTAGTACCTTTCATTTTACAGTGTGAATATCACGGTTGCAACTGAGTAATAGTATATTGTGTGGCAAGGGCGGAAAGTTGTCAATTCCTGACCGAGTTCGAAAATTGCCACACAAGCGAAGCGAGGGCGACAATCGTACGAGGTCAGAATTGACATTTCCGCCCGAGTTGCACACGATATTTTTTGTCCAATTGCGCGATAAACAAGACGCATCAGTAAATTCAAAAATGAATATGCGCTAATTATTAAATGTGTATGAATTATTTTTATTAAGCTTAAGGCGAATCCGAATATTTTTAATAAATTTAACAATAAAATTTTACTTAAAAACTTGATATCATCTGAAACACGGATAAAATACTAATTTTGTAATAAGTTAAATAATATATCGTTATATTGAACATTTTAATTACAAATAATAATAATAATAATAATAATCTTAATAAAAACACATTAAATAGTGACGTGATAAAATAACAACAGAATAAGTAATAGAAATTAATAATATAAAAATTAGTAGTATTTATTTAATACAGCTAAAGCAGCGGGCGGAAAAGTGGTTTTTCCGCCCGCTATGCATGCACGGAAAGTCGAGTTTATCGCGCCAGTAGGACAAAAACATATATTTGTTCAAAAGACGTCCTAATAAGGATTATGTCTTTTAGACTTTACCAAAGACGACTTTAAGACGTCCTATATAAATATTCTTAAATACGTCTTGGTTGTTGGAAATCTTTGAGATGTCTCAAAAAACTTCTTTTTATTTCAGACTTTAAAAATAGAAAGAATCTCAAATATAATTTGTATTTGTTATTGTATTAATTCTTCTGACTAATGCACTGCAAAAAGAAGTATCTTAATTTAAGATGTTTTGGTAGTCATTTCTAAGATGTTTTGGTAGACACTTTTCAGTTACTTGAAACATCTTAATTTAAGATGTTAAAAGTATCTTCGTACACATTTTCTGTGGTATTTTTGGGGCAAAAAGTTTTGAGGTTAACTATGGGCTCTTATGGAAAACACTTTATGTATCTTAGTTTTTAGTAACTTACACTTATGGCGCATCTTACGATTCTCAAGTAACTTATCGCTAAACATCTTATTGCAACAGAAACATCTTAATTTAAGATACTTTAAAGAACTTACAAAAGTATCTTACTTTTCTAAGATGGAAGAAATATCTTTATTACTACTAAAACATATAAAGCATCTTAAATATCAGTAAGACGCTTTAGAAAACATCTTATTTTAAGATGTAAGACACCATTTTGCCATCTTACATCTTATTTTAAGATATCAAAAAAGACACCTATTTTTGCAGTGCAGGTCGGGCCGTGTGTTTCATCCCTAATACGGCCGTAGTAGGGCAATTTCTACACGGGAAGGGGAAATAGATATGGAAATCTTCCATATCTAGACTATTCTAATACAAATAAACTTTTAAAAATTTGACTCTAATTTTACACTGTACAACTGAAATTATTATTATTAATCTCATCATAATTATGTAGTTTGAAGAAAATCTTTTTGAATTTTATAGAAGGAGAGTATTCTTGGCCATATTCTCGAGAATATAAACCAACTTTGAATTGCCGAGGATTTGAAAAATTGGGTGCTAAAAAGGCGCTCCCTTATGTAATATTTGTATTGCAGCCTTGGACAAGCGAAGTTTCAGATATAGGGAGTTCTGGTGACCCAGTGGTGCGTCTGCTGCACTTCAGGGGGCACCAGAGCTTCCTGCGTTTGAGACTTTGGTTGTGTCAATAAGATGTAGAACAAATGCTGCAATTGACGTCTCGTTAGCACCAACATTTTTTTAATATTGAAATCACGAAAAGATCCATAGCAACAACAAACAAATGATAGAACGATAGATAAATAAAACAATTTTTACAAAATTCAAAAGAGGCCAAGATTGAATAATTTTTAAAAACATCATAGTGTAGACTTTAGGTTATATAATTATTTTTAAATGCGAATGCTGAAATCACGTAGAGGACACAAATGTGACGTTCCACGGTGAAAGGAACCTAAAGTACCACATTTAGTTAAAATTTCTTATTTTTTAGTATAATTATATAAAAAAAGAATATATTTTTAATATCTAGGTCCCTGAAGTTGGCGTCGACGCTGAGCATCGAAAAATGTCGTTCACATAACCGAAAAAATAACACAATTTTTTACGCGGTTTAAGATTTTAAAAAAATAGTCCTTAAAAGTTTTCTTCTTCTTCAGTGAATGGAAGAAGTAAAATTGTAAAAATTTGATCACTAAAAATAAAAAAAAAATTAATTTTCAGTGCTGAGCATCGACGCCAACTTCAGGAACGTTACCTAATATTTAAACCATGAATTTTAACTGATTCAAATTAAGAGAGTATAAACTGGGATACTTAACTTAATAATTTTTTGTGTACTGACTAAAGAGAATTTTCCCTCATTTTCTAAAATGACATTGAACGTGAGCGAAAAGCCCCGAATAATTCACCCCAATATCGTGGGAATTTTGAAAAAACTATTTTTATTAATATTATTAAATTTCCACGCCTTTAAAGTAAAAAAATGTATTGAAATTTGTTTGTTTCCGTACTATTATTATTAAATATTATTTGGCAGTGCTGGCTGATTTAAAACTTATCCACAGAGCACAAGCAGTGACCAAGAAGAGAAGCTTAACCGGTGATAGTTATGTGAAAAATTCGTGGACCGATCCTTATTCTTAACTTTATCCTCCTCTTACATTCTCCCTGTTCTTGTCTGCCTTTCTCTTTCTCTTGGTGTATGTACTCCGCAGCACTCCGCAGCACTCCGCAGAGTTCGGTCAGGAACGCGTCTTTCGGCCTTTTGGCAGACCAGTATGTAATCTCTGCTACTCTTCTTTCCCCCAGTCCCTGCTCTCCTCACGTCTCTTTGTCCTTTCTTCTTTTTCTTTCTCCACGGTAAACCAGCCATTCGAAAGAGCCAGCAACGCTCGTCACTGTCTATCCAAGCAGACAGCGTGGAGCTGCCTTGGAGCGAAGTGAGTGCGTCTAATGAGGCAATAAATAAGTCGACTGCCCTAACCGGCCTCTCCACGCTTTTCGTTCGCGACGACGTTTCCATTCTCGACCATTCTTTACTCCCACTTTTCGTCTCTATATTTCTTATCCTATAGTTATCAATTTATTCATTTGCTTTGTTCAGTGGTGTTATTTCTCGGAGAATTACTTTACGCGACAATCATAAATCTGTCATCTTTTTGTGTTGCCTTTAATTATATAGTTGTAGACAAACATTTTATTTTTCAATTCTTTTCATTTTATTTCAGCTGAAGCACCCGAAACTATAAAAATGTTTCAAATAAAATGTTACCATTTAGGGAGAAGTGTAAGATGAATTTGTCAATTGGTCGAAGAAAAATCATGTGGAAAATGCTTGACAAACGTTTGCAACAAGTTCTGACTTGACGCTGTCCATAAAAATTTTCAAGTAGCAGCCGAAACTTCATAATAGAAGTAAGCGTACTCCAAATACGAGAGTAAGAAAATCCCAATCAATGCTCTTTCTCCCCTATTCTAGTTAAAGCCCAACTTGCCCAACAGCAACCCCTAAAAACCACCAGATACCAATTTTTATCAAAGTTGATCGATTAAAAAATAATTAAACAAAGAATACGGCATATTTTCGAGGCTAGAAAACATTCTATAACGTGATGGAGCAAAAAGTATTTCAGATTCGAGTTCAGCACACGAAAATACATTGCAGCAGGGTATTCTGGTCAAAAGTATATGATACTTTTTTTCGGGGTCTGTATAATCAGTTTACTCTTGACGCATTCCAGTAAAACAGAGTCAGTTGTCAGCTTTTCTCATTCGGTAAAAGAATATTGCTCTGCTCATTGTGACATTGAAAAATTAATTAATTTCGTATGTAATTTTTACTGTAATTTTTTTTAACTGGACCACTTCTCCTGACAAATTTTTTACGATATTTGTGCAAATTAGATAACAATTAATTTTTTAGTGTATATATATATATATATATATATATATTTTTTTTTTTTTTTAAAATTCCGCACGAATATCTTGTGAAACGCGTTCTGAAAAGTAAACAAAATTGCTTTAAAAGAATTTACGTAGCAAAAATTACGTGAAAAATTTCCTTTCGAAAAATAGAAATTACCATATAGATATTATGGGCATTTTGGAGGGTTCGAAAATAGATTTTGTGAGCAAAGTCTCTTACTGACTTTTTCTCTTTAAAATAAAGGAGACGCTTCCTTAAGGTTATGCTTCTTGCTGGATCTTACTGAATGAGACAACTTTGCAGCTGATTAAGAGCTTCTAGACGACGACGCTGAACTTTCTCGTATGCGTGTTCGTCCATGCGAACTCTTCCGTTTAATACCCCTTGAAAAATTACCAACAATTAAAACTATGGTAAAGATCGACTGCACTGAAAAAACAATTTATTTAATTTAAATAACCTCACATAAGTATTTTAAATGAAAATCATACAATGTTAGGTTTAGTTTATTACAATAATTTACAGAAAGTTAGTTATTACAGGACCAAGACAGTTATTTGAGCCACGATAAGTTTCTGCACGGATCAT
The DNA here is from genome assembly GCA_032872475.1 of Leptopilina myrica (nomen nudum). Lineage (NCBI taxonomy): Eukaryota > Metazoa > Arthropoda > Insecta > Hymenoptera > Figitidae > Leptopilina > Leptopilina myrica (nomen nudum). Next base: position 5,431,030 of record CM065458.1, read on the forward strand.
GACTCTAAAGGATTTCTACATCATGGGAAATCTAGAATAATATCCACAAGACATTCTTAGGATTTTCGTATATAATATTTATAGAATATCTTTTAGTGCGGAAATTAGGATATATGTCTGTGGATATCCATTTATAAAATATCGGTTTTCTGTAAAGGTATAACTTTATTAAAGTTAAATTTATTTTACGGAACATAATTATATTCCTACATGGAGAACCCGCGAACGTTGTAATTTTTGTGTAAAATCACACTAGAATTTACTACTTTTTCACTTTGCAATGGCCGGAAATAAGGGGATTTTGTATTATTTACTATTTTCTGCACTAATTCAACAAATGTTTACCAAATTAGTATAATTTCTTACCATTTCGTCCAATGGTTTTCTAAACAACTGTAGCAGTAGTAAACTCAGAAAGATTGGGTATATATGAAGAAAGAAAGAGTGAAGGAAAAAATGTACGGATCTTTATCGCCGGTTTCCCCGCCAATTCTTAACTAATGGAGATAAACTAGGATTTTTTACATACACAGACACACACTCACATATTTGTTGGATAAATAGTTTAAAACACACATATGTTTATTTCACTTATTTTATATATATATATATATATATATATATATATATATAATTAATACACTATAAATACACAACTATACACGCACAATAACAATACGAGAACTTTACGAGAAAGCAGTTTTCTTGCGGGACAGGAATAAATGCAAAATTTATAAATATTTATAACGGTCAATTTCTGAGACAAAGAATGACCTTTATATTTAATTATTATGCATAATGTCCAAATTTATTTTATATATACGAAACCTATATAGAGATTGACAAAGTTAGCACCCAATAGAAATGCAAGTGGATAGAAATTTTTTTCAAGAAAAGTTCTTTATTTGTCAGATTTTGTGTAATGTAATAGATGAAGCTATTATTAATTTTTGCTATATTTACCACTCTTACACAAAATATTAAAACTTATGCTATTTTAATGTAGCAAATATTTAACCTTTTCTTTTGAACAATATGGTACAAGTTCCCTTATTTCCGGAGTATGCTACAAGTTTTTCGTAGTTTTTTGTAATAGCGGTCTCTCCGTATATTTTAATGAAAGAAATATTTTTAGTCTTCTCAGAAGTTGATAATTGATTTCCGTTCTGGTAGATTATTTTCCGAATTATTATTCAAACGTGTTAAGCATTAAATTTGTGCGTAACAAAGTGCCGAGTCACACAATACATATTTCTTTAGACATCTTAGTTATAGTATAATATATAATTATTTTTCTGGTGTATTTAAAAGTATTCATTTAGTTATAAGAACTAATAATCGTAATCGCTACCACTCGCGGACTGTGAATTTGCTTATCTTAATTTTCTGTAGACGTTTATTTATCGGTTGACATTTATGGATACGATCCATAGATACGATCAGGTAGTCGTTTGGTGTGTGGTCTTCAGGAAAGATCAACGAGTTGTTAATAGTTTTTAAAATCTAGCAACGAATAAAACAGACATTGTATTCCGTTAACTTTCAGTTACTGATGAGGTAGCAGGAATTTAGTTGAGCCCTGAATTGATTATAATAATTTATTTTCTACACCTTTAGCAGAATAAAAATTTAATTTAATCAAATTTTAAGTCAATCTTGTGCAGACTCTCAAATGAAAACCCTGTAACGTATTCGCAAGTATTTTGTTTCTTACGTGGCGTTGAGAAAATAAAGTGTGTAATGGCCGAAAATCATTACTGAGCTGCATTGTCAAATTCATATGTGTTAAAGATTCTAGTATAGTGAATTTAACAAGAAAGAATATTTTCTATCCTCCAGAATAGGGTGTAGCAAGCACGAAGCAATTTCCTTATAAATAAATCCATTGTTCCTAATTATTTGCTTCTCCCTGCAATTGAAGGGCATATCTTTCTCATATAAAGACCACTGAGGTAAGTAATGAAGTATAAGGAAGACGTATTGTAAAAGTACCTACATGGTAACTCACTTAAATTCGCGTCTGTCCAGAACGATTGTAAATAGGTTAGGCGTTTCGTATTCCCTCGCGAATTGAGGGTCAATTTTGCTCGACAATGTTGAGGCAATATGGATTATTTCCTCTCTGTGAGTCGCAGTAAAGCTAATTATTCTCATTTATTATTACAACTCCTCTGATTGGCGTGTTGTATTTACTATACTAGAATGTAACCGTCTCATTGAGATAAAGAACACTTGATTTATTTTATAAATAAGGAAACTTATTTATGCACATAAAAATAGTAGTATATCTCTATGTCAATATTGGCAGAATAACTTGTCGGTGTCTTTACAAAGGATTGACAACTGCAAACAGTTTAGTGTCCCGTACGTTTATTGTACTGGAGTACCATTTGAAGCATGAATCAGAAAAGCTGCTTCAGGACAGATCTGTTACTCTTTTAGACTTGACTTTGGAACTGTTGACATTTGAATGCTTCAATGATTCAACACAAAAAATAGTGGAAAAAACAAGAGGAGAATGATGAGGATAAAGAGTGAGACTGGAGGTGAAGCAAGAAATTTTTATGGAGGACCTTCATCACTCTGCTTCTAATAATAAATTATATATAACATTACAGTAAAAGTCTAAGTGAACATTAAATTATTAACCAAGATTAAAATTTTAATTAAAAAAACAAACATGGATTACAAAATTTCCATGATTTATAAGAAACAAGTGTCGACATGTGCATATCTAAAATGTGGAGGAGAGCACATTTCTTCAAAATTAATACCTAAGAGAGCACAAACAGGTTATTTAGTCGCTATAGTTAAAGATCTCCAACTTCCATCTATTCATATCCACAGACCTATGTCTGTGGATTTATTTATAAAAATTTATAAAAATAGTTAATACTTAATCAGAGTATGCTGCGGTAGTTGATATCTAAATTGACTATTTGTCCTTGATATTTTATTAATTCCAATTTAAAATGTAGACCTATAGAATTAATACAGTAAAAATGTATTTAACGAACTTATACTTTGCTTGGAAATAATAAAAATAATAAAATAATAAATCATATATCCTTTTGGGGGATGATATCTTGCAATTCGAGTAGGACAGCACCGCGCGAAAAAATTGCAAAAAAATGCACCTTCTGAGTCTTGCGTTGATTGCGGTTATACAAACTAGTTGAGATGCGAATGTGAATTTATTTCTCTGTCATTGACAACATTTTTTAAAACTTGAAATGAGTTTTTCCATTCAAATATTCATTTGCACTTTGTGTTTAGTGGACATTGGACACTTATTAAATAAATTGAAACTTGAACTGAAGCATAACTACTTTTTATAATCATTTCCTTCCCGTGCAGTCGTGTATAGTTTGCAAATCTTTGACTATCATTGTGAGAAGAAAAATTTCTAGATTTAATATGCTGAAGAAAAATATTGAGTATTGAGAAGAAGAACTGAAGAAGATTCACTAAATGATTTAAAGAACCTAGTGCTTCCGTCATGGTTAAAGTTGGTAAGCATCCGTATGCAGCAAGCATTTTGCTCTCCAAGAGCGATATCAGATCGTTCGTATAAAACTATCGTATCGTTTAAATACGCACTGAAAGGTGAGGCGATGCCAGGAGATACGCGGGCGGTGGCAGCCTGAGCTCGTCGGTCTGTCCGTCGATCCGCGTTGAAGATATACTTCGTTGGAATCCATGGGAACCGTAGAGAACCACGCTTAGCGTATAACTCCTTCTCTGGTTTGGTGATCAGTCCTCCCTTCCATGTCTGGCAACCAATCTTCAGGCCTCCTACAGACCAATCTCCAATATCCACTCCATAGTGTAGCGGCTACTGCCGCTACCGATGATAAGTATGACACGACATATTTCAGCCGATGAAGGAACTCAGCTTTCTTATATAAGAATACTATACTTATTATTTTTCCAATCATATGTTAAGCAAAAAGTATGTATCGCAGTGTATAACTGCAAAAGGTAAATTATTTTTATTATATTTATTATTTTTTCAGACATATGTAATATATGTAAGGTTCAAAATGCCTGTATAAATAAATAAATAAATAATATTACAACATTAAAATTAACAATTTAATGCACTATGTACTTACTCAAACACTATGCCTTTTTCTGGCCTCAGTCTCAGCGAGGTCCGCAGATAGGTATATATATATATATTGTGTCAGTTTCTACACGGGTATCCTTATTGTTCCAGTGTAAAGATGACAAGAGTCGGACATTTAGGTATTACTGCAGAGGATGGTTGGGAAGGTTCCATAAAAGGAATTTCCTACAATATCATGTGCTATTCAGATAACAGTCGTGTGTCGCTTGTCATTGCGACCATAATATAAACATGTAAAAGCACAAATGTATATATACGCATAATTCAGTGGTCTGTAATTTTGACTTGCTTTCAATGATTCAATAAAATTCACTTCCCAAATAGTACCTATTCTTTCTTGTACTAAACATAATCCCTTCGAATTTCATAGTAAGCTTAGTAATATAACACAATTTATAAAAATATTGCTTTATAACATTAAAGATAATCATTTACTATAAGAGTGATGACTATAAAGGTGTAGTTCTTCTTATTTCACTCATTTACTTCCATATATTTAGTAGGCACACATAATAATATTATTACAGTGGTAGAAAAATTTTAATATTAGTGCCCAGTCTTTCTTATTTTACTGTTTTCCAATCATCAGACGACAAAAGCATAAATGTGACAGAGCTTTAAATTTATGTAACAGACATATTATTTCAAGCATTAAGGGTTTTATTATTATTATTAATATAAATATAGGCAATGATGTTCTTACACACGATACCCGTGATAGTAACAGCAGCTATCTGAGAGATAATAAGCATATGCATTCACGTACACTTGAAACATTAAGACACCGGAGGTGGTCGTTCTCCAACCATGTGCTCGTCGACGCCAATATTAATTAAACGATCCTATAAGCTTAACAAACTGGTTTTATGTTATGTACTTTATTGGAACTTCTACTCTGAATATTAAAATGTTCCAGTCTTAATTAGTTAGGTGTTTGCAGACGAATAATTCCAGGTAGTGGAGTTTCACACTAAAAATGATAGGCTAGCTTTTCGTATGTATATGCGCATAGTGATGTACTTTATAACTCATCATGATAACTCATGGTGTATTGGGTTTTCTAAAATTTACGTAAACTTTCCAATAAAGGGTTATTTCATCTTCAATCATATTAGTATCGATATCCCTTTATCCCCTACTACAACTGTCCCCTGAAACCGTCCAAATAAACAAAACCAATACAATTTTCAAATGTTTAAACAGAAAAACAAATAAAATATGTACAACTTTTGACATACATTTTTAAGTTTCTTCAATGTTTCTTCAATGTTTCTTCAATGGACAACTCGATTTAAGAGTTGGGCAGAGGAAAACAGTTCGTTAATAATAAATAAATTTATTTATAAATAATATCATTATTCTTCTCATCTTATCATTCTTATCCTAACCGAAATTTAGAAATGACAACCAAATAATTGGGTTATACTAACTAAAAACCTTTGTTTCAATCAATCGGAACTTTTAGATGCGTTTACCAAATTCAATAGAAAAATGCAGTCTATGATTAAAATATTAAATATGCGAGACATTATTGCAATCATTCATTAAATTACACAGATTTACAAATTCGCGTTTTTAGGGTCATTTTGAATTTTTTAAAACAAACCTTGGATTCGTAATCTGCAACACTGACATTATTTAAAGCATATGACTTTTCCTAAATAATAATAAATTTTTAATTGTAGTGAATATCGTTAGAATTAATAAAAAAAATAAAATTGCAAGTACCTGCAAAAAATCTGCTAAAGCATGACTATACGACATTGTATGGATTCAGTCTCAAAAATAGACTTAAGTCAAAACTTTTTTCAAGTGTAATCTTTGATTTAAAAAAATGAAATATCAAAGGCTCCCCAGTGAAGAATTTTTGGTTTTATAAATGCATATCTACCGAGGGACACGAAGATCACTTGATACGTATGAACAATTGACGATAGAAATTGCTGTGATTCATCAATAAATCAGGAAGAAATAATGAAAACGGTGTTAAAAGAGAACGAAACATAAAAGGAAACTAAAGGCACGAGAACAGGTGCACCTGCATAAGCTGCTTTAAACCCATACTCTCCCAGTTGAGAGAGTCGCTGCTCGTTCTCAAGAAACTCCACAAGCGAATGTTCTTACATATGTGAAGCTAATTGGCCCTGACGCTGTTGAAAGCGTTTCCGTTACATCGTACGTTGTGGTCAACATTACCAAGTAATGTTGCAATATACATATCTGCTTGATTTTGAAAACCAGATTTGTGGATTACGACAAGTTTTAATCTAAATATGATGACATAGTGCGCCTTATACGAGGCAATTTTCAACTTCTATTTGATTGCAAAATGTATCATTTTTTATTTTAATATCCAAACTAAATTGTAGGGAAAATTAGATGATAAAATTAATGTCTCCAAATCTATAGGTAACAAAAGTTTTCACGAAAACAGTTACTTAAATTTTTAGACCATAAATCGCATTAAATTGTTGCAGAGTTTTAAAAGGATATATACTATTATAGAAAGTCTCCTTTTTATGATACACAAAACTATTGTGTCATCAAATAGCTAAAATGAATCGACTATACATTTTAATGTCTGTTAAGAATTTAATCATTGATTAACTTTTAATTGGTATTGGTGACTTATAGTGCATCGGTTATCCCTATGTCTAGAAATTTTACTATTCGATTCCCTTTATACATATTATTTCCTATATTATTTTTATATGATAAGTGAAGCTATAATTATTGCTGGATAAACTTTGAGAAAGGTGCCCCTTAAATTTTTCCGTGTAGAAGAATACAAAGTCATCCAATGATAAATTGTTATGCTCTTTCTCTGCAAGAAAATATTTAAGTTTTCTAATGCTTTAGACAATCACAGTCAATTTTAAAAAATAATTACAGTACTGTAGTGTTTAAATTTTTATTGTCTATCTAAAGACAATTGTTGGATTGACCACAGACTGTTAAAGGGCAAATGTTGTATTACAATCAGTATATAATTTCAAATATTTAGGCCTTTATAATTTTACTAGGATTCCCGTGGAAATTTTAATTAGAAACCTATTAGAAATTGTACAATCCAAATGTTAAACTATACACATTGTGAGACATTTTACAGCCTGAATTGTCGTTTTTTTGTACGAAAGCTTACTATATATACACTGTAAAAAATTTTTGGGGTGATTTTACCAAAAATGTTTTGGAAGTAATTTTCACCAAGAATTTGTGGGTAAAAATACACAAAGTTTTTGGTAATTTTACCCAAAACTTTTTGAAAAAATTCCTATAATTTTTTAGGTAAAAATACACAAGATTTTTAGTGATTTTACCCAAACATTTTGGAAGAAATACCTAAAAGTTATTGGGTAAAAATACAAACTTTTTGGTCTCTTTTACTAAAGTTTTGGAAAAAATACCCAAAAATTTTTAGGTAAAATTACACAAATTTTTGTACTTTTACTCAAATTTATGTGTAAAAATACACATTAAATTTTAGGAAAAATATACAAAATTTATGATAATTTTATCTAATCATTTTGAGAAAATACTTAATTGATGAAGTGGAATTATTAATTTTTCATTCATAATTTTAAAAAATTGGATAATAACATTTTTAACAATAATTGTAGATTATAGAGTTTCATTTTATTTTTAAAAATATGTTTTGTTACAAAATATTTTTTCACTTATTATAATAAACAGTTATGAAAAACAATAATAAAATAGTGGGGTTATTATATTAGATTAATCATAATCAACACTTATCATTAAACCACTTATAACGAGAAATTCACAAAATAGTCGATATTCCTGATAATGCACACTAGCTGATTAATTCATTTAAAAATTCATTATTTTTCACTATTCATAAAATACAACACCACACATATATTTAATTTGAATTAAAAACCACATTTTTGTATTAAAAACACTGTAAAAACGACAAAATCTTCACGCGCGGACTTAGCTTCTCTAGCAAATGCTGCAGAGCAACTGACGCCAAACGGACCATTTGACAAAAATTTCTAAGAAATTACAGAAAACTTCTAAATATTTCCTTCATTTCTTTTATTTGAAAAATTTCACAAACTTTCCGTTTAAATGAAACTAATGAAAAAAACTGGTATTTGAAAAGTCATAAAAAAGGTTCTTTTGACAGACGAAACCCTTAGCTGGCCACTTAAAGACGAACCAGATGTGACAACATTTGAAAAGAAAAAATATTATACACAACTAATATTCGATATTAAAGCATAAGTGAAGGGAAATTTTTTACTATATATGGTAATATTACACAATTTTTATTAAAATATTAAAAGTTTGAGCTAATAATATAAATTACTCAAAAAAATGTTTAATTTCCAAAAACATTACCCAAACATCTTTGGGTAAAATGGCTTTACCCACAAAATTTGGAAATTTTTCCAAGAGTTTACACAAGCTTTGGGAAAATTTTCCAATTTAATTAGGTAATTTTTCAAAATTTTAGTAAAATTACCAAAAGTTTTTGGTGAAATAATTTTACCCACAAAATTTGGAAATTTTCCCAAGAATTTACCCAAGTTTTAGGAAAATTTTCCAATTTATTTAGGTAATATTTCAAAATTTTAGTAAAATTACCAAAAGTTTTTGGTGAAATAATTTTACCCACAAAATTTGGAAATTTTCCCAAGAATTTACCCAAGTTTTAGGAAAATTTTCCAATTTATTTAGGTAATATTTCACAATTTTGGTAGAATTACCAAAAGTTTTGGGTAAAACGACTTTACCCAAAATAATATGAGAAATTACCTAAGAAATGTTAGGAAAATTTACCAATATTTTTTACAGTGTACATACGGATAAAAATCAATCGAAAAGTTGAGAACTAATATGTTTTTCAAGTCTTGGATGCGACATTGAAATTTCGAAGAAATCAAAACATTCAATAATAATAATGAATGAATTTAAAAAAGAAATCGAGAAATGTACAAGAAAAAGTAATAAATGATTCAGTAGTTTTTTTCATAGTAAGTTTTTTTCAGTATTATTTCCTGTAAAGTTCATGGCACTATATAGTATAGCAACTGTGAGTTTTTCAAGTCTTGGATGCGACATTCAAATATATATAGTAAGCTTTCGTATGTTTCATGTAATATTAAGAATTACAAAAAAAACAACAATTTGGGCTGTAAAATGTCTCACAATGTGTTTACTGTGAAAATGTAGGGAACTATATAGTCAAAGAATTTTGATGCAACCAATAAGACTACTTGTTTGCTTTAACATATAGATTTCTTTCATGCTGAACCATTTAACGCGACACTTTAGCGATAGTCAATTTTTCTCTAATATGGTTTTTCTTTACAGTAAAAAGAAAGTCTTATTTTAAGGCAGGAAAGGAGCCTTAAATTGAGATGCAACATTTTTAAGACAGTCAATGCTGAATTTACGCACGTTTTTTGTATCCTTTAACATTATAGCAGACAGTGCTGAATTTAAGATCGATCTTAAATTAAGATTTACTTTTTACTGTGTTTATAAGATTATTCTCAATAGAAAATGCATGTGATCTTCAAGAAGGAGGGGCGGAACAGAATGAATTTTTTCTTACTAAAAAGTTTGACCGTAAATGGTAAAATAATATAATTTCTAGAGAAATACTCTCTAAATCTGAATGAAAAATATTTCACTAAAGAACAGTTAAGTTTGACAAATTGGATATTTGAGAAACTGCTGCTCAATAATTTGCACGATTTGAATCAGTGGTATTTCACTAGATATAGTAATTTTAACTAATTCATTAGTAAAATTTCCTAATTCAAAAGCAAAAAGTCCCTATTTCCCAATATAAAAATTTGAGGCATAAAAAAATAAGAGCGTTTTATATATCATTCTAAAATTATATAAAAAATAAATTGTATGCATATAAAAATAAATTCTATATTCAACGAAAATTACAAAGCTAGTATTATTCTCGGTATATATATATATACTTGTAAAATTGTGACTCTGCAATCTTAATATCGAACATTGTTGAAGAATATTTTAAACGTATATCTTTTGCGTGTGCAAATTCTCCAAGACCTCAACAACTTCATCCGCAGGGCGCCTCTGATTTATCTTTATTAATAAAAGCTTGAAAGTCTTGTTTACATGTGTGTTAGTTATATATAGGTATGGGGTAAACAGCTTGAACCAGAAAGTCTGCATAACTATTGCGATTTCGGCGCTCAACGTGCCGAGTTTACAGACCCAAGGGTCTAAAATTCTGCAGTATCCAACTGATGACCACACATTGCAAAACAGCAGGATACCAAGGGTGCAGGAGATCGCGGGATCGACGCTACGAGATATCAGGGATTATTAAAACTACATAAATACCGCCGAGTAAAATGGAAATTATGGTCTTTAAAAGTTGTGAATTAAGAAGAAAGTGCAATGACAGAATTTTAAATTTGATAAATTAGAAGATACATTAGTGATACTCATATATCGAAAGATTATATATATAGATGTCAAGAACAGTTAGCCATTTGTAGTTACTGAAATCCTGTCAGTGTTAAAAATATTATCGCATAAATATTTTGAGTTTACTCGCATGGGAAAATTTTATTCGTCTGCCGCCCCTGCATTAGATTCTTTGTAAGTTTTGCTGTTAATTGACATGTAGGTGCCAAGTAAGATGCTACTTGCAATACCAATTAACACTAAAATTCTTTCCTTTCAATTGTTGTATGTGCACATTTTCAATGAAACAGAAATACATTCTTCGTGAAGAATTCCGAAAAATCTTTACTTTTAATGTAACATATTTCAAGTTATTTTTATGCACAAATACATGTATTTTTATGCATTAAAAGTGTTGCAATTGATACCCTAATTTCAGAGCTAACGCATAGCTATACCTGGAACTCTACTTGAAAAATATAAAGAATTTAACTATTGTTGTTTCTTTTTCATTTTACTACAACTTCGCCGCAATATTGCAAGCGAATATTATTCCTAATGTTATTCGCAGGTAAAGCTGCGCTTGAGTATAGCTTTAAAAGTACAATGCCAATTTTGACGAATTTAAATGTATCCTTTTCGAAAAATATAGTTTTACTAAGAAAGGGTGAAGTTTCTTATATCTGTTTTCTAAAATTTTTTACATCTGTGTGTACCTAATGAATTTAACGTAGGTATAAAGAAAGAGTTTGCCGTCTTTTTTCCAGAAAATTACGCCTGACAGTCACGACGCGTCAGAGCGGAGCGACTGGCGACGAGAAACGCCTCCATCTAAATCTTCCGTCTCTCTTACTCAACTGTGCTGATTGCAAGCTGTGTCTGTAAACGGCCCGTTTTACGATCCCCTTGGTTTTCAGCCACTCACTGCTTTTTTGCTGTTCGCCAAAGCTATCGTCCTGACCGTCTCTGGGGAACACCTACCTTGATAATTACGTGACATTTTGTTTTGCGACCGCAAACATTTTTTCCGCGCCTTTAGAAATACGAAGGAAAGAACGAAGACGAAAGAAGTTGAAATAAACTAACGGTTAAGAAAGATAGAAAGAGAATGTAGTGGCAACCAAGATTCGATGAAAGAATTTTATACACACACACAAACACACACACACGCGCGCATACATTTATAATGGAAGTTTATATATATAGAAAAAAATATTATGTGCTATTCACAATATCAGCATTAATCCAATTATACATTGATGGAAAGAGACTATGAAAGTATCGAAGAATATTATATTACATCATTTTAAGTTTAAAGAATGGGTTCATTAAAAACATTATTATTGTTTCGTTATCACGAAGGGAACCTAAGATTACAGCGAGGCACTCAATAAAATATCAATTTCGATAATGGTCAGCGTTGTGCTAAGGGCGATTTTGACGCCTCTCTTGAGATACTTGGTCTTGTCTCATATAATTATGAACCCCACAAAATACAACACGGCGGTAGGTCCTGACGAAGGCTGCAGGTTTAGGTTTAAGTTTTTAACTTGCGCTTATCTTTCCTCCTTTGAAACTACCTTCTCTATACCTTTGTAATAATTTACAACACACGTTTTAATAACATTTTTGTGTAATATATAATCCCAAAAAATGGATTGGTTCTTTACTTTTCACTTTTAAATGAATTCAGATATCAGTATACTCGAGCGAACATAATGTCGCTCAACTATATATAAAAATCGTAATTTCACTTCCACACAAGAAATAATAGTGATATTTCCGGTTTCCATTTTTGAGCCCTTACACGATTCAATTTCATTGAAAAATATTTTTTATCTAAAAATTCAAATACTTGAAATACTACCTATACTATAAAGTGACAATCTACTATAGTGACACTGTTTTAATTTTGTAGCAGATATCGAATAGTCTATAGAGTATTAAATAATAATATATGTTTATTAGATTTTTCAAATATCACAACGCTTGAACTCAATATTGTATCGCGATATTGCTCAGCAATATTATAAAATATTACTTTTTGAAAGTATATTTACTATATTTACTATATTTTCTGTATACTAAACAAGAAATCTTCTCTAAATATACTTAAAGTTTCTTACTATAAACTTGCTTAAATCGTATACTGTCAATTTCTTTTGTGCATAATAAGATATAGGAACCCTTATTTCTGCACTTTCTACTAGTTTTTCGTAATTTTTCTAATGGCAGTTTTTCCGTACAACAAAAAAACAGATTCTATGTCAGTATGATCTCGCAGTCCTAAAGTTCTTTTGCTGTTTGCCAAAATGAGTATCATATAGGAGGATCATCTTCAACAAAGGTTTTTGATTTAAATCTTAAACCTTTTCCTCATATTACTCTGTGAATCTAAACCAAGGAAACCTGGTTTTGTAATAAAATGAATGAAAAGCAAAACGGATGAATTTTCATACATTCAAAATGATAATAATTCCCAATTTAACGCTTTTTAAAAGAATAAATGTATATTATTGCATCACATATACTTTATTGCATCATTAGAAAAGAGAAAAAAGGCGATGATTCAGTTATGCTTTTACGCATTACTTACAGTAAGAATTTATGTTGAAACCTAAAAAATGTAACTCAAGGTTAATATTTATCGATGTGAGTCAATTAATTTATCGTTTTTGCGATTGACAAGAAACTAAGCTATGGATACATCGTAGTGGAATGGTAGGAATCTCTTACCGGTTGTAGTATGTCGTTGTTGTCGTCGTCATCCAGTCCTGTTCGTGGGAACGAATATCGGCAGAAGCTCAGGACCACACTGCCGAATTATCGGTGTTTTGGCATGTTATAAGACTCTGCCTTTGGTTCTCACTCTAGTGCGGCTTTTGGGACTCCGCGGAATCCGCGACTGTGGGAACGTACGGGTCCACTCTCCCGGGAAGTATGTTCCATCTTGTCCAAATGTATCTTTTTCTTCTTCTCTCAAACCCTTTTATTAATTCTTTTCTTCCGTAGGTATTCTTAGCTAACCTACTATACAATATCTTAAATTCCCCTGCACCATTAATGTTCATGCGTATCTTCTACAGAAAACAAAATAATACAAAGTATCAGGTCAAATTCAAAATTCCGCCTCATGATACACTCAAAACACGGTGATATATACATATACTCAACAAAATTGAGAATCAATCATTTTTGCTTGTTACAGTGAAAAAGCTGGTTAACTCCATTATTGTCAAATTTATTTTCATTATGAACCTAAGTTTTTCTTGACAATTAGACATTTTTATTTCAACTGAGAATTCTTATTATTTTAACAGACTTTCTGTATTCTGTAATAAATTATGTTTCCACCCATTGCCAATTTAACAAAGAATCCTTGTCATTTCAACAAAATTGTCTGTCTAAGTAAATTTAAGTTTCGTAACTCTCTAAATTTGAATCATTGTATATATACACTACTGTAAAAAGAGGCATCTTATTTGAAGATACTTTGGTAGTCACTTTTAAGTTGTTTCCAAAAAGTTATCAAAAGCATCTTAAAATGCATTAGTTTCTAAGATAGAAGATGAAAAAATAAGATGTTTTTAATCGTTTTAAAAGTGATTATAATGTATTTTAAGATACTTGTTTTTGCAGTGTTTTTACAGTGTACAACTGAATCTCAGTTGTCTCTATGTTAATGCTTCCCCCACTGTATAGGAAACAAAATGTTCATATAATGAATATCTGGATTTACATCTTGTTATTTATTTATTAAAAGCAGTATCAATTTTCTGTTGCACTATATACTTTTTCTATTATATTTCAATTTTGTATTTTACTACAAATGCTATATACTTGATTTAGAAACATGATATGTCATAGAAAATTTTGGGATCAATGAATCCAAATTTAATATGAATTTAAAAAAATTTTAAATAGCTGATCCCATATTCTACTTTAATTTGAGATCTTAAAAATTGTAAGTGCCGCATCTAATATGGTTTCAAAATTTTATATACCTTAAGAGAACAATGTACCTACTAAAAAAATGTTTTTATAATTGGATTTTTTTAAAATAAAAAGAGATATCTAAATGAAACTTGGAAAGTTTATTTTCACAAGAAAATATTTTACAAACAAAAATGTTTTTTACTTTTCTGGCATGTTCAAGAATCTGAATACCAATATGGTTGCTTTGAACGGATTAACGCAGTGAAACTCACAGGTTGAAACACAGTGAGAATTGAGACATTGAATTTAAATCAGTTAAGTTTCCACTGTTCAATTTAAGAGTGTAGATATTCCACCTGATTCGATTTAGATAACTTCCAAAAGTGAAATATACATTTAAAAATTATTCCTACGTGCCTACTTACATATTTAGCCCAAAGTAGTTGTGAACACTGTCCACGCGTTTCGGTTTGTCACATAGTCACATCAGTTCAGATGTAAAGGCTGGTGTTTTTTCATCAGATAGAGGCGACAAAAATATTCGGAGGTTATGAGAGCTGGAGAATGATAAAGACACGCGATGACATTATCCACCTCCAAACTTAGTATTCGCGCTGCATAACGGCCTTTGCTCGACCAGATGGCAGTAAGAAGAGATTGGGACCCGGTCGTGCAAATGCAAGACATGCCTCTTTTTACTCGAACCCGTTTCTTTTATCGCCATCACTATATCAAATTCTTATTAATTCACCGTAATGTGACCCAAGATTCCACACAAGTCTGCTACTTTTTCATATATAACATGTACTGAAAAGTGATTTTTCAACAGAGTACATTCTCTAAATTTAAAATAGCCGAAAAATAGTCAAGTTATACTGACTATTCAAATGGTCTACTTTGTGATACATTAAATACCCAGGTAAAAATAGTTCGTACGAAATTCGCAAAAATTTCGTATGAACTTCGTTCGGAAATCCGACCAGATTTGTGAAGATTTCCTATATATAGAATTCGTATGAAATTACAAGTACAATCGTGTGGTGTTTTTAAACGTTTTTTCGTACGAATAATACCCGAATTTTTAATATGGATTTTCAACAAAAATTTTCGCACAGGATCTCGTATGGAAATTCGCACGGAAATTCTTTTGACGAATTACGAACGGATTAATTAAAATTTTTTTTACAAAATTTAGCTGGATATTTCGTACGGAAATCTGAACGAATTTCCATGTAGAATTTTCTAATTGATTTTTTCTTAATCCATTCATAATTCTCTCGAATTTCGTACGGAATTCGTTTGAATAATTGGCCGAAAATTTTTAAAGAAATCTACGTACGAATATTCGTGCGAAAAAATGTTTAAAAACACCACACGAATTTTAATAGTAATTTCATACGAATTCTACAGAAAATCTGTACGAATCTGGTCGGATCTCCGAATGAAGTTCATACGACATTCGTATGATTTTTACCTGGGGTATCCGCGGAAGCAAACTAAATTTCCGCTTGATGCTTTTTAAATTTCCCAAAGTGAATGATTCGTGGGCAGGGCATTTGTTTGCAAATGCAATTCTCCCCTTTTTTAATTTCACAAAGTGTCCACTCGATCGAAACAATAATGTGATTCATAGCAAATATATGTGTCAAATAAATTCTAAATCCACAGGTTACAAGGTTAAGGTTGAATACGTGTGTATATCCATAAATGCGGTGAGTGAACTGTGATTTTAAAACAAATTCTTTTCACAAGAGACTCACAGCTCATAAGACAAGAATCTTGACCACTTCACGCAGCAGCGGTACCTTTGATGTTTGTGCTTCAATCCCCTTATTCTGATCTATTCTCGTTTTTCCTGGACATTTTTTCTGTATGTAACTGTAAAATATTTGCAGCGTAATTGATCCAGAAGGATTTCACTCAAGTACACTTATGAGTACAATGAAAATGAAAATAATTGTGTACTTATATTATATTAGAGTGGAAATTGAAAAATGATTCCATCGTGTTTAAATTTTAAAATAAGGGCAAAAAATGGTGAGTGAAATTTTTAAATGAGACTAAGTGAATAGCATTATATCTTTACAGTATCTTATAATATGAATATACGAAATACTTGGTAAAAGCAGATGGAAGGAAAGAGTAGTCATCGTCAAGACCTAATTAGCGTAGCTACCTCTCACGAGCGAGCTGAGCGTTCAAATGAGTGCACGAAGTACACTGAATCGTGAGAAAGAGAAGGACGGATAAGGACGTAGGTGGTCTTGGTTGCGTTAGGAGCAAAAGGGTGTTGGAACCATTAGCGCAGATGCCTGTCCGAAGCGGCCAGAATCCTTTTATCCCAAGAACAGGGATTCCTTCCAGATTCCACTGCGTTATCATCGCGTGCAGAGCGAAAGAGAAAGAGACTGGAAGAAGAAATGAAAAGGAAGAGAGATGAGATGAGATGAGATGAGATGAGATGAGATGAGATGAAATGAGATGAGAAGAGATGAGAAGAGAAGAGATGAGAAGAGTTGAGAAGAGATGAGATGAGAAGAAGGAATGAAGAAACAGAGAAGAAGATGAAGAATAAAGAACCAGATTTAGCAGACTACTTTGAGCTGTAGAGGCCACGCATCAAGTACAGGCCTCCCACGATATTCTCTTTACAAGTTTATGAAGTTGTTCAATTCAGGCGCTCGGTTTCCAAGGTATTTTACTTCTTTTTCTCTTAAATCTACTTTAACTTTGTTAGTGTTTTGTAATGGAAAAATATCAATTTTATTCATTTCACTAGAATTCATAAATATGACGACAAAGAATATATTATTTGTCTCGGAGCAAAATAAATCTTTATTTTTGTCAAATGCCAATTTTTACTTTATAAACACATACATTTTAAATAAATTAAATATGGTTTCAATGAAATATTTTTATTAAAAAAAATAAAACTTATATATTGACAAATGTTTAGAATAGAAATATGTCATGCTCATGAATTTTTAGCATCAATTGAGACTCTGGTTTTTCAAACATAAAATCTATATATTCAGTAATACAAGTGCAAAAAGTGTGCGTTTGTAAAATATGGATGTTATTTCTGAGAAACTCGAATTAAAAAAATGTATGAATGAAAATTGCAAGTCTAAATATAGGTATAGCTATAAGAATTTTGGTATAGGTATATATGTAAAAAAAACAACATATTAATATCGTTCTTTTCTTTTTATTTTCTTTAAGAAATAATGAATTGCTTTTTTATTTTGCGTATATTAAATATATTTACAAAGCCAACTGGCACGGAGAATATTACGTTTATACAGTTTTAATCATTTATAACATCACTATTTACAATTTTGCACTTACGTAACTACTTAGTTTTTTTACTTCTTGAGTATGTATTAAATAAATTAATTCGAAAGTATCCTTTTGGTTCGCATATCGCAGGACACATTACAAACTTGAAGTTTCTTAAAATATGCGAAATGCGAAACTATAATATAAGATATTAACAATCGTATGTACAATGGCAACTCGAATTTCAGCTTTTCGAGACAATTAGTGCTTAAAGTAAAGTTTAAAATGCTTTCCCTTTCAGTCTTTCTTTAGTACACGTCTACAAACATCGCAATAAATATTAATTATTTCGTATAATACTGGGCATTGTTGGAGCCTGAGTTTAACAACAATAAAAACTCTTCTCCGTATACTCTATGTGTCATTACACTTTTGACTCAAGTTGTACAATAAAATAATAATAATAATAATAATAATAATAATAATAATAATAATAAAATAATAATAATAATAATCTCGAAACCGATTTAACCGGTTAATCTCGTCTGCTTTATAAACTATGAAGCAATACAATTTATCTCTACATTGACTTGGCTGTATAAATATTTTGTTTTTACTTTTTTCCTCTTTTTTGTCATCAGAAATTAAAAGAGACACCGATGACACAATCTAACTTCATAAACAAGTATGTACCATTTTCTTTATCGCACAAACGTCGCATTTAACTTCACAGCACCAATGAAATACGCAATTACATCTCTCAATAACAATAATTTCTTGCGATTTATACCCTCTGCCACAACACATGAGGTCACAACCGTCAACACCTATGCTAGTGTCATTACACTGCCTTCCATGAGTACCGAGAATACCCAGTTTAGAATTCTTTTCACAAAACGGTGGTGATGATTCAAGGTATACCAAGTCTTTTTGCCCCGGAGGCTTGTGTTCAGGATTATACGGTTTTAATTGAAAATTGTACCTATGTTTTCTTCCCAAACCATCTCTGTGCCCGTGAACTAAATTACTGGCTGAATTGCTCATTATCGCGTTGCTGTTGTCACGCAATCTGTCGGAATTACTAATCATCACTCTGGACGCACCATCAAAGCGATCTTTAAGATTATCACCTACTACCCTGAAGTTTGGTAACCTCATCCAACATGTCTTCACTGTGCAGGAACCAGACATACCATGACATTTGCACTCTTGATGCATTCCTGATGAAACATGCTGTAACAAAAGATGTATACATTTTTCACTTTATCACTTTATCACCGCACATCTCACTCACTATTGAGTGAGGCATTTTAATTAAGAAATCGAGCCTATATTGTTCAAAATTTATCTCATTCTTTGTGTTGCATTTTAATGTATATTATATATTCAATAATTATAACAATATTTTTGCCAATATTGTAATGGTCTATACTGCGTTCAACGTAAAAACCTAATAATCGCAAATTCAAAGTAAATGCGGTTACTACTATAGATAGAGCGACGAAAGCACTTCCGTAAACTTTTCCACAAGAATTATATTCTTAATATTCACTTTAGTTAAACAAACACATTAAATCACAATAAAGATAGCGCGAGAACAATATAAACTGAACATATATAGCTTAAAAGATTTATTTTTCATCACATAATTTTATGTGAATTTAGATATAGTATATGCGAATAGAAACTTACGGCTCTACCAGCTTCATTATTATGCAGATTCATTTTCTCTCGCAAATTTCGTCCTCGTTCACCGGTATCAACAAATTCTCTCGAGAATTTAAATCCATAACCAATATTGTCGGAGCATCCTCCCCATTCCCAGTCTCGAATAGTGGAAGGAGCTCTTGATTGGTGAGTGTAATCACAAGAACAAGATTGAATGCTTCCCTCACTACATGCTCTTGCAATACTGTGTGTTACTGCAGCACTAGTAATAGCATAGATAAAAGCTGTCTCTCGACATCCTGAAACAAAATTATTAGGCATTTTCAATACAATTATAAAAAATTGAAAAAAACATCAATAATGTTTTTACAGTTATTACGACAACATTTTTCCTTGCATTTTAAAAGTAAAATATTCAAATCTTCCAAGAATTACAAGACATGACACTACCCGATTATCAAAAAGAATTTGACCTGACTTGTCTTTGAGCAAAGGTTTAGGTGTCTACGAAACTAAGAAATCACGCGGGTATCTTTTTCAAGCGTTCTGTAAGACAGATAATGGTCCGTATCTAATTTTGAACTGAGGTCCGCATTCGTCACAAGATAGTCTTTTCACGGTAGCGCACGGTAGGTCCCTCTTCCAAGAGTAAAATATTCACGTATAGATAAATTAAAAATGCTAGTACTATACACATTTCGTATGGGAGAAACGAAGGAAAAGAAAACAGAAAACGAATTATGTCAATCGATTTTCTCAATCTTTATATGCGAGCGCAGAGTATAGCATTTCCACTGGCAGAGAGGCAGCGAGGGAAAATAGCGTTAGCGCAGTCAATAGCCATCAGTAGAAAAAGAAAATCATCATGGAAATGAAAGTTTTCTTTAGTATTCACTGGCTATAGGTTATAGGTATAAAGTGACAACTACAGTTTAAAATTTACGCCGTTCCGCTTTGTTATGTCTTACAGAGCAATCCACCCGTTAAATGTGACTGGTTCCACATATTGTTTGAAATGATACCGAATTTACCGTGACCGAGACAACTTATGACTGAATAACTTGGAATGTTTTTCGATTATTATCGAATTTCACGAGAAAATACATCTTCATAGAGAATTCTGACATCCTCATAATATAATACTTGGAATATTTTAAAAGTTAATTTATTAACATACATATTGCAGTCGATGCAATAATCAGGAAATGAATTGTATAATAACTAAATTCATCAATAAAATCATCAGACTGATGATTTAGTTGATAATAATTAAAAGTCTACAATTTTATTATTTTAAAACGTCAGCGAAAGAAAGTAGATCTACCATCTACTAATGATTTGCTACTAAAGTATAAATATCAAGTTTTATTCAATTATATTACCATGACATACATTGTAATTTATATATCATTTCAAATGAATGAAATGCGTGAATATATTTCCGTATATATGACCGAGTTTTTTCATATCACCACACTCTATATATGTATATATAAGAATCCGCACACGTGTATTGTATAAGCTTAAAGCGTTGGTCCATGGATGATAACTTTCCCTTTCACTTTTCATTATTTCATTAGTAACTTGTTACTAATTCAAATTTAGAGAGAACATAATATTTGCTACTACTTTTCATGAACTGTCAAAATATTCTGCGTTAACAGTTAAACATCGTTGGGTTGTAATAATGATATATAAATATATAATTCATATGTCATAAAATGAGACGTGTGTTTTATATATAACAATAATAACTCTACCGGCAAGCTGAATAAAAGTCTTTTTAATGTATATAATATTCCGAATGTTTGAAATCATTTCTCATTCTGAGGACAATAAATAGTTTGACTTTATCAATGTGTGCAAACAAGCTTGCAGGAGGAGGTGCAATGCGAGTGAGAGCAAACATCATAGTTGGAAATTCCAATCTTTTACGAACCGGTATAGGTGTACATATAATGCTTGACTTGTCAACAGGTGTTTCAGAGGTTTTATGTCAGCCGACATTTATTGGTCGGTACCTAAAGCTGAGGCTTTAGCAAATGTCTGTGAATATACATGAAAGCCCTATTAATAACCTCTCTGCTGGCTTTTATCACGCTAAAAGTTTCATGACTCATGACATTCTCCTCTCTTAATTATATCTCGCTTAAGTTGGTAGATATAATTATTAAAAGTTTTTTACGTTTCTTTCATTATTAGTATCATATAACATTTTTCAAAAGTAGACTAACTTTTATACACAAGAATCCACATATGCTTTTGAACATTAATGCATATAGGCTACTTTATTATATTGAAAACATTATTTTACTTATGAAATATATATGTTAATAAGGATGTGGACCAATTGTTTGAATTGTGATAAAAATCCATTTGAAAAAGAGTTTCCGACTATTTCCGAACATTTTTTAAACTTGTACAAAAAGTGTTTCTTTTTGTATAAATACACGTCAAATAAGTATGGGACACGTTTCTTTAATGTAATTTGTTGAAGACAAGAAGACGTTAAACAACTTAACAAATTATTTGTTAAAAACTACTGAGAATTAAAACATGACAAATTAGAAATATATATTTACTTTTATTGGATGCATTATTCGTAAAATGGCGAATAAATATTTTCAAATCCTGTACATTATTAATAATTAGGGTTTTATATATATTACGCATATACTATAAAATATAAGACTTAATTTAATTAATGAATCATCACACATAAAATAACAAATCATTCATTTATCACATTTTTCAAACAACGTACATGTCACCACATAAAGATTTAAACAACTCTACATCCGTCGACTTATGTCTCTTGTTCCTTCCTGCCTTTGTAAATATGAGAAGAACATATACCAAGCCGGATTGAGTTTTCAGTTGTTGCACGCAGTCCAAGCGAGTGACCTCTGAATAGTTGCTGGTCAAGATCGCCCTGAATGACATCGTGACACAACTTTATAAAGAAACATTTAAGTTTACTAAGGTAGAATCCCATAGAGATCAAGCCGCTAGGAATTATATTTCTACCGCCTATCAACTTAAAGTACATTCACATAAATAAAGGCAGGCAATTTTTTTTAAGTAATAATATTTTCGTCTATCTTCTCATTCTCAAGTTTCTATTGGAATTTAATATTCAAAGAATTTGTTTCTTTAAACCTGACAATTTCCATGAAAATTGAATAATTTATATTTTCATAATCTATACTTCACAATATACTGTCATGGTTTAAGAATATGTAATTCGCTTATTACCAATATAGTTTTACATCAAACTGTAATATGGGAGTAGATTTTTTGACCGTGACAAAAAAATCATTTTGCAGCCGTAGTTATCAAATGACTTTACCCATTCTGAAATTTACTATGTAATTTGCTTTATCTCAACAATAGTGCATTATATAAAAGCATACAATTTTAATATTATTGGTTATCAAGTTGAAAGTATTTTCTTTAAAAAGTACACCATATAAGTTGAAAGAATGTTGTGTGTCTTGAGTAACTGATTGTGAGTAGGCATCCAAATCACATGCAACTCACTTTAAATTCATCTCACGTTTTCATAAGAAACTGGCGTGTCGTCGACACATGTAGCACATCATAGACGTCGATTTATAGCTGTGTAACGCCTCAATAAAAACCAGCTGAGTTCCATATAAGACATGTCTTCATATATATATATATATATATAATTATCGGTCAGTTAAACCACCTCTAATTGAACTTTTTTTAAATGATAGATTGAATTGATTACAATTAAATCAAAGACATCGTAAATTCACTTAAAAATCATGTTAAAAATCTTTAATAATATTTGTCAAAAATAATTATATCAAAATGGCATGTCCGTGCTTGACCTAATTTTGATTTAGATTAAAAAATCCTATATATATTTTACAAATGCTGTAACTCTATAGTGTAGAGTTATTAAGGGACTTTCGATATTTCAGTTCTTTAATACAAACTTTCTGTTCTATATTGAACATATAAAGATATATATATATATATATATATATATACGAATGGATATGGAACAATAAGTTTAAAATATTACAAGCAAATATGAGAATTGTGTGGATAATACACTTAGACTATATACTCATGTGCATCGCAGTCAAGCTCTATGAAAACTTGAACTTGTGCACATAAATGCATAACTTATATTGATTGTGAAGAAAGTAGATCGTAGAACTTTAATATAGATCAACAGCTACTCCCAAAAAAGATGTAAATAAATTTAACGCTCTCAGTATTTGGAATGCTACAGTTTGTAAAACGATAGATTATACCCTTTGCAAATTTAACAGATCGACAGTTACCACGCCACTTGGTTCGCGACCCTCGCTTGTCCAACTACTATTCGTCCGTAAATCTAAATCTGAGATACCACCAGCAACCATTATACTGCTGAACAATGGGATGTTTTTGTCGCACGTGAAACCAGTCTATCTTATCGTTCTTTACGACAGGATTATAAACCTTTCTACTTGCCGCATCCTTAACTTTTGCAATAAATTAAAAACTTCATTTTCCAGATGAATTCATGATTTTAATCTTTAAAATGAAGGTTATATTCTCGTATGCAAAAGAGATATTAAATAGAAAAGTAGATTTAAAAAAATATATAAGAGTTTTATCTCACCTCGATCGACGATTTTGCCAAAGAGATTTTTTCCCCTAAGAAAATTCTTAGTTGAACAATTCCACCGACGGTTACGAAACTGATGCTGACATTCTAAGATAGCCTGCTTAGCACCCCTCTTTACGGCGCTTAGAACCCCGGGATTTTCTCTTGCAAGTCTTCTCTGCTTTCTTCTGAGTGTTGCATAAACTGCTGGCTCAATATGTAGAGATGTTGGAGACATTGGTAAAAGATTGTTTGGTTCTCCAGCTTTCGCAATACCCCTGAAAGATAAACAACTTTTATTTTCAAATTCATAATTTCAATTCTATATTTTCACTCGAAACAAAGAGTGCAAAATCTCTCTGCAGATTTAAAATGACAGATATTTTCGAAAACAGCTAACGCACTCATTTGCAATGTATGGATGGATATTTTCTTTATTTATGGGTGTCTGCACTTGAAGAGAAGTAGTTGTTATTGCCTTATGTGTTACAATTAGAGGGGAATGAATTGTTCGAAAGTGAACAGATGCACGACTACTGTTTGAGGGAGACTTTTAAAATGCTCACAGCGGTTACACGCATATACAACTGATAGACATGTTTCAACAGAAATTCAAATTAATACACATTTAAATAAATAGTTTATCTTCTTTAAATAAAAACAATTTTTAGTAATTCACAGCTTCATGAATTAGTGCAAAATTACTGCAACATTATTAATTCTTTATATTTATATGTGTAACTCCAAATAAAAAGGCTTAATTTTTATATTGCTATTCAACTGCGATCTACTATATGGGAGCATATTCTTAATTTCATTCAGTACCTCTATATAGGTAAAGCTAGAATTCGCACTGTATATACCTATATTTTTTCTTGTCCGAAATATCGCAAATGGGTCAAAACATAATAAAACCCTTGTTAATGTATATATACTTTCAATGTAGAATTAAAACATAAAAAGTCTTTAACAATTTTTTAAACACATACACAATATTAAATATATATAATATTACAGTCTTAAAAATTGGATTAATTATAATTGTTTTCATTATGACAAAGTTACATTTTGAATGTATAATTTCCTGTGGGACACTTTATAGTTTTGTTTTCATCAACAATAAAATTAAAATTAACAAAGTGAGAGTTTTTCATATGCGGACGTAACTCAAAAAGCAAAGTAAGGTCGTAAACATGAAAAAGGTTTTGTATTAGACAACAATGTTTATCTTAATAATCAAATTTTTCGCCAAAACAGATTGAATTTAGATTGATAAAAATAGTTTTTGGAAAATTTCCACGTTCACATTTAGTAACTGCGTTACTATTTTTGAAATTTTTCTTAAATGTGTGACATATATTGGCGATATTTAGTTGTAAACTAAAAAAGTCAAAAAATTATATGTATATACATTTGAAATTTAAAGTCTTTAAACTGATTTATTATACTAACAATAATTGTGTATGTTCCTATGACAATTAAGGCTGATTCTGACGTACACTTTTAGTGCTTGCAGTAAGCAAAGCTTCAATGTCAATCATATAAGGAAACAAGCGTTCCGCATAAGTCCATCTTATATAGTCGCACACTTATGGCCTGTGCGACTGAGATATTTATGTTTGAATTAAACAAACTGTTTTCTTAGTGTTTATGTTTATTTAATTATATATAATAGCCAACCATAAGAGGCATGTTAAGAGATTGAATAATATGACAAGTTTCATATCAATAGTTTATTAATTTCTCTGATTCTTATTTAAGGGACTAATATATAATGTATACACATCATGTGCACACACATCATTATAATGTATTATATTTATATTTAACTGTGCAAGAAACCGCGATTGCAAGAAAGAATCATTCATCAATTCAATGAATCATATATTAGCAGCGTACTTTTTTTAATGTCGTCAGAACTGATTTGACTTTAAGAAATGCTGGATAACTTGTAAATCGATCGCGGGAAGAATTCGAACCGTCGAAGGAGAATGGAATAGGTCCAACGTTTTTTACGCTTCACCTCAGATGCTTTATGGAGTCGTTCGATTTTTTTATGGTTTACTCCATCGACCATGGTTGTACTCATGACATACAGTACCTGCACATAGTTGTTGTAAAACCTAAACAGGACTGTACGTCAACATATATACATACACCCACGTGTACGGACATTCGTGGGGTTACACAACTTCACGAAACCTCTAAACTTTGTAATATCCACTGGCACATGTTCCCGGAGGTTTGTGGAATCAGCACATGTACATGCTCTTATACGATCCATTCAATAAGTAGTGTCCATAAATAAATCGTGCCCTGGACCGGTTAGAATATCGGTTGTAACTCACGTATAGGCTAGTGAATCTCCTAAAGTTGCCTTATACGCAAACCTTTTCTTCATTTTTTTAAACTTATTGCTATCAAGGAATTGATTTTAATTTCAAATATATTCATTACCTATAATACTTTTTAAAAGCATATTAAGACTTATGTTGTGTTATTTTTACTAAGCTTCTGTTATAATATTGGCGAGAAAACATCGAGAATATATATATATATATATATATATATATATATACATAATAAGGAAACCGCACGATTTAAAACTTTGAATTTAAATACTGAACCAACATTGCCTTAAGAATTAATTTCAATTAGTTTACTTTCTTGTTTCGTTAAATATTTGAGTTTCACACCGCACTATATATATATATATATATATATATATATATACCCCAGTAGCGCACGTTATATTTCAGCAATATTGAGAACGCACTGTCTCAACATTACCAATGTTTGCCTCAATGTTGTCAATGTTGCTGGAACATTTTGTGCTACTTGGGTATATATATATAACTCTACAACATTTAATATGTTTTAAATCGAGTTGAAATTGACAACTTGTCAAAAATAAGTGAATCCGTCAAGATTATATTATTATATATATATATATATAATTATTCCATAGTTTAGACCAAAAATGGGGATTAAAGCACAAATTAATTCAAATTTTAATATCAAGTTGCGATACTTTCAATTTAAATATGGGCGTTCTATAATAAAATTTATAATAATACGAAAGCGATTCAACACAAACCGATCGTTAAAATTATAGACCATCATCCTTTGACTTCAAAAAACTGTCTGACATTCCCCAATCTATATACTTCTATTTGGAGAAGTAAAGCATAAGCGCATAATTAAGGTCTAGTTCGAGCTTTATAAACTATACAGACCATATATACAACTTGCAAGAGAAGAATTTAAAGATTTCTTCAGTTTAAATGGAAGCACTTATTTGATAATTTTAACATACCAGTCTGTATCAAGCAATGTGCGTTACTATTAATCCGTTGTCAATTATTGTATATAGTTTATGGAGCAAACCTCATGAGAACTTGCACAGCAACAAAGCAAAGAGTTTGTGATTATAAGTTTACTTGAAATTTACATGGCTTTTTATAAAGCATTTAGGGCACTATTTTCTTCAAGTATATACCTATATATTATATAAGAAAATAAGTATATACTAAAAGTTTGCACCAAATTTTAAACAAACTGACTAAATAAATTTGTACAAAAGGCGAGAGATTTTTATACACATATATATGTAAAGTTTGGTGCAAACAATTACTGACAATTTCCATTTCCAATTTACTATAATCAAAGATTAACCCTATAAGCATAATAAAATCGTAAATGGCGATCGTTAACGTGATGATAAGCCAAAATCCTTTAAAAAATGATTTACTTTTTCTGTTTAATATATATTCTGCGCTTTTAAAAATAAGTTCATTCTTCTTACTTCTTTATGATTCTTTCAAATATGTATATATGTTAACATTATAAGAGAAAATTTATGTCCAATAATTACTTTTTTAATGAATTTGTATTAGTACACTGAAAAAAGAATTTATTTGATTCAAATAACCAATTATTTGACTATTATCAAATAAATATTGACTTGAATCAAATAAATTTTTTGTTCAGTGTATACTTTTCACCTAAAACTGAAAATAAGTTATTAAAACGGTATATAACTATAATAAAACGCTACAAATAATTTTGACTCCAGCTCAAATTCAACCGCAGGCGCACCATGCCTCAATGAATATTTTATTATATATAATTATTACAAAAGTTTTTGAAACATAATTTTATTATTAAATATGCAAATTTTACTTACCACCACATAGATCCTCGACCCCTGTTTTTATTTCTACTGATCTCAGCTGGTAACGTGGGCATCGTTACCGCGAGTGCGCTGAGTACCAGCCAAAGTCTCATGTTCATCAACTCGTCACAAACTTGAGATTTTTTACTCGCTTAGTATAATTTCACCGTTCACCAAACAGCACTCACAAGTGTTTTAAATTTCGAATCAACATTGTTAAGTGTCATCGAGGCTCCTGCTTCATATACAGTTCTGCACTAAAAAGTTCTTTATTTCTACAAATGTAAAACACATTTCGGAATTTTGATAGTGAACAAATCGTCGGATAGCATTTAGAACATGTGAAAATTGATGATTGTCACAGAAATTTATTCAGCTATTACTAACTGCATCACTTTTCACATAACACGATTATTACTTGATTCACTGCAGGGGTTGTATAAATGCAATGGAAAGATCTATAATTATTGAAATGAAATTAACTTTTATTTGAGAAGAACCGTTGATCTACGGGAAGAGGGTTCCCTATTCTCGAGATGTCTCTTTCTCACTGATTGCTCCGGGACTTAGATGTGCGCCCCAAGTAAATCAGGGGTGCCTCCTTGATTAAGCCAATGGTCGTAGGGTATTTGCGGGTGCCAGCCCTCAGTTGATGACCAGAAAACTTTCAATCTGTTGCCTCAGTTCAAACGATTGCTTACTCACTTCAAGTATTGTCTTTTTTTATGGACGTAATTTTTTCTCGAAATAAATTTTAAGAGATAAATAATTATAATAATCTGTTACAAAGCGAGCTACTTTAAATTACAATGTCAGTACAATCCGTCTGTACAACGCACATTGAAGAAACGATCTCGACTATCGACTGCACGCGTCAGTCCGCAGAAAAGTTGATCTCACGAGAGACCCAACCCCCACTAAGGTCCACAAGACCCCCGAGAAAGAGAGATCGAAACTTGCTCCGCCTCTTAGTCCAGCCCTCTTCTCCTTTACACTAATCACATTTTCCCAACCAAGTAATTCCCTTATAACTATTTTTCTTTAATTATTTTTTGTAACACATGTTAGAAACACAAGTTCATTGAAAATATTATCCACTATAGGAAATAAAGTTTCGTGACAGAGTACTGCATCTTATTATTACTAAAGTCAGTTGCAGTCATTTACTATCCGCATATACAGTCTCTGACTATTTTGCTAGTTTCAGCCTCTATATATACGCTAAAGAACACGGTCCGATTTGTTGGTATAGGAACGAATATTAATAAAACTCGGATAACAAATTCAACATTAAAACATTCATGCATTATTTCTGTATCACTTTTTAGGATATAACTTTTCGCTTGGATCCTATATATATACAATATACATTATCCAACAATTGGATGGTCGCCATTAAAATAATTTTACATTGACTACAAAAATTATATTAGTCAAAAATTTTTCATCTGCCTCAAGACGTGAAGTAGGGCCTATGTTTTATAATAATAAGTTTTACATTTTGTAGATACCCCACGTTCATAATTCTGGAAAATTTTTGACACTTATTTAATTGAAGCTCGTACTTTTCGCAATGACACAATGGAAAAAGTACTACTGATAGAGTACTGTCTACACTCAGACAGTACGGGCTGACTATATATATATATATATACTGATTCCTTCAGACCATATGATGCAGTTACTACACTGAAAAAAAGAGAGTTAAATTTTAACTCCCCAGGGGATTCTATAAAAGTCCCACTTATTGGGGAGTTAATGCCAGGAAAGTTAAATAATGAGAGTTAAAATTTAACACTCAAATGCTAACTCCTCATGGAAAAAATAACTCCCGCGGGTGCTAATGAAGGAAGTTAGTAAATTAACTCTCTTATGGAGTTGATTTTCAACTCGAAAAATTTCACTCCTAACTCCTTCCTAAATTTTTTACATAAGTTTATATATAGTAACCAATGGATACTGTAATGGTAACCGTCGGGACTATATACTATATCCCATATTGTGCTAATACTTTATCAGACATTTTTCTTGTAAAATATTAAATAAATTTAAGTAGACAAGTCAAAAATATATAATAAGAAAAGGGTACATTTTTACGTTTAAAACATTAATTTTCAGAAACATTTGAAGATTATAATAAAAAAAATGACGAGGTTAGACGCAGCACGCACATTACCTGCTATATACTTATATCAGATCCCTTCAAAAATCTTACAATTTTCATTTGTGTTTTAAATAATTTAAATTTGCAACATATAAACAATTTTGTATATTTACATATATGTTGATCTTCCTAATCATATATTTAACGCACATTTTAACAATACAAGATTAATAAATTTAATATTTAACAATAAAAAAGTGTTACACAATTTAGCACTGCAGTGATCTCATTAGTTGCAAAGGCATATGTCTTTTCTAAGAAATAAATAAAAATAAATCTTTGAAGTGTAACAGTTTATTCTTGTGTATGCCGCGATGACAATAAGGATGAGTCTGACCAACGAATCTTTGCTATGTCTCTTAGTGAAGAGTAAATATTCGATTTAACAATCTTGAACATTCTTAAATAAGTTTTATTATTTACAAATTCAATTTATATATATATGTCCTTAAGAATAAACATTCGATAATCCCATTTTTTTAAAAATTATGTTAAAGAACTCTATACAAAACACATCTTTTTACATTTAAAAAAATTACATTAATTATATATGTATATATAGTGTACATGAAGCGTAATTGACGTGAAAATATCCACTTGAAATTAAATTAAAGACCTGTTAACACGTCTTCGCGATATATACTGGTGTAGCAAACAGAACCAATTAGTTGACACTAATTCAAGCACGTGGTTTATGAAAGGAAAGTGTAGGAGGGCCGTAAATAAGTCCCGCCTACAATGACCCTCTCCAGTTCAACATCGTCGAACAAGAATCTTTTGTTCATACTCACAACATATTCGACCTGCATTCTTGTAAAATACATATATCTTTACATAGATATCTTCACGCTTTCATTCCCTCTAATTCAAACTCAAAATTAAAGCTCGTCGTCTTGCTACCTCCACCAGAACATCGCTTTCTTCTTTTCTTCCGTCTTTCTTGATTTTTATTTATTTATTTTTTTGGGCTATGAGCACTCTACAGCCCAGTTGACGAGAATGCATGAATCAAGTTGGGAGAACGTGTGTGGGAACCGAACGGAAGACGGAATGCGAGCGTAGCTATGGACCCCGAGGGCTTTTTCCTCTCTCAGGATTGCATTGCGTTGAACGGTCCTCTTGCAAATTCTCTTCTCACAATCGCCCTCTAAAGCTTTCTTAATAAATTCAATTCAATTTCCGATTTCTTGTAAAGGTTACTCAATCCTTCCAACATTATTTTTATTTTTTTATACTATAGATATTGTCCTAATGCTATTGATTCTGCTGTTCTCTTCAAGTCTGAATTATAGTGAGAAATAGAACGCTAATTGACATTAATATATTCTCCCAAGTGCGATCTATGGTCCAATAATGTCTGTATATAAAAGTATAGCAAAAGTTTGAGATTTGAGATTACTTTTTGGTAATGAAAATATCAAAACTTACCCAAACTGTGCATTAGCAATATACATTTTTATAGTGATTCAAATAGTGTCCCTTTTTTGAAAAATTGCTAAAGTAAACATATTAATGCAATGCATATATTAAGTGATATATTTTTAAATGTCTTCCTTTGTATATATAGTTTTAGTAAAAAGGATTAATTGGAGGAAAATAATAAAGAAAAGAAAGACGTAAGACAATAAAAAACTAGCAAAAGGAGATGAAAGGAAAATATTGAAGTAAAGATCTAAAGGAATATGTATACTGAGGTGGAGGAAAGATGAAGTATCTCGTAAATCATGTTTCAGACTCAGAATAGGTGTAAATGAAGATATGAGCTTCAGGCATAGTCTGGACCACCCACCACCTTGTTCACACTTAGACAAGCAGAGGTGAATTGAAAGATTAAATGTTTAGAAATATATACACCCGTGTAGAAAAATTGTTGGGTTCTAGTGTGTTGCCAGAAAGACAGTCTATTCTCTAATCGGGCGCTGAAAAGACTGTCTGATCGTGAGCTAATCAGATAAGTGACGTTCGAACCACGCGTTGGTCCAGACTGGACGAGCTAATCAGGGCTAATGAGCAGTGCTAATATTAAAAATTTGAGATTCGATTTCAATATTTCAGTTTTTTAATTTTTAATAATTTACCTAAATTTACTCGTTTCTTATGTTTATTCAATGTAATGTGAATATATGAATTATTAAAAATAATAGTACATATTATTGTTATTCATATAGATTTGTGTATATATTTAATGCCAATAACTTATTATTATTATTATAATCATAATATTTTGAAATAAATAATATATTACACTAGCATTAAATATCATTTAAAATAGTAATATTTAAAAATAATTTTAGTAAAAAAAACTATTTGCGTTAATTGGTATATTTTTTAAATCCATTCTTTAACAGGTTTTTGACATTGTTTACAAACATGTTTACAATTTTAATTTATAACACTTATACAGATTAAATATAGTAATTTTATTATTTTATATAATACTTTATATATTTTTATATTTATACAATACTTACAATGAAAAATATCCGCTCGCATGTGGGATCGAACTCACGTCCCCCACCCCCATGACGACCGAACGCGTCGCATTTAAACCGCACGGCCACTGAAGTCTGGGTGATAATTCTCCTAATTATCTATATTTATGCCAGTGTCATATATTCTGTTGCTTATATATAAAGACAAAGTGAAAACTATGAATAAAATTATTACACATAATAATCCTGAATTATTTAAATTATTAGAAATGAATATTTCAATAATTAATTCTTACTACAATAAATTATAATCATTCAACAATTTTTTAAAGTATATAATTCTTAAGTACAATTATACACTTTTTAAAGAATTCGATAAAAGTTGTATTAAAAATAATAAGAATTTTATTAGGTACGTATGAAAATAATTGAATTATTATAAGAAGAAACTTATAAAAGATTTGTAAATACTTATTGAAATTTTGTGAAAGGTTTTTTATTTATTTCAGGAAAACTTGAATTATTAGACATTATTCAGAAATCGAAGTTTTTAAAAATTTTTAATTAAATTAATTCCAAATTCAAACTTTATAAAATATCAAATTAAAGTTTAAAGTGATTAATGAAAATTGTAAACGTAACTCTAATAAAATTCAATTTTGTAATTTCTAAGTAAAATTGGTCATTAAATGTATAGATTTAAATTTTATTTTTATTTATAATAATTCATATAAATCTACAATATTTATTTTTGAACGATTCTTTAGATTGACTAAATTATTTTATTCAATTTTGAAGTGACAACCCATTGTGCATGTATAAATTCAAAGAAGACCTACAAATCGGGAACTAAATTCTTGATTGTACTTAAAAAATTTGAATTCTAGTGATGCCAATGAAGTCCCATATAGCATACAGTTAGACAGTCTAGATTAGACCGTTCAAATAAATCCCATATAGCATACAGTTAGACAGTCTAGATTAGACCGTCCAGATGCGTCTAGTTGGGGCAATCACTGGACTCCAGACTGCCCCGAAATTTTTCTACACGGGCATGAGATATATATATATATATATATATATATATAAATATATATCCACGTTTTAAAAATTTTTTGATATATTTCATATATTTTAATATATTGTTTCTCGCTATGGCTATTATGGCCCTAACCAGAACTTTTTTCAGTGTGCACGTCAACTTTACGTGCTTTCAAGGTAAAAAAAATATTTATAAAGATTGTATTTCACGAAATAAACAAATAAATTTCACCCAATCTTATGAAAGAAAGGTTTTATTGGCAAAGGACACGATTATTTCAATTTAAATGAAATGGGCCATATACACATAAAACTAGAATAACATAAAACTTAAAGGGGTGACATTTGAAAAAAATGTTGTCTAAAATAAATAAGAGCCAAAAACTATATTTTGTAAACTACTATCAAACAGTAAAAAGTAAATCTTATTTTAAATATACTGTCTGAAATTAAACAAGTCCTGAAAGTAATGCCGCAGTCTTAATTTAAGAGTCTGAATTTAATTTTCAACATGATTGCCTTAAATTCAGCACATTTTTTTGCTGATATGAAGCAAACTATTGCTCTTTAAATTCAACAAAAAAATATGATTTGAAATTAAACGAAAGCTGTCTTAAAAATGTTGCATCTTAAATTAAGATACTTTTTATAGCTGAAAATAAGACTTTCTTTTCACTGAGCACTATTGTTTCAAATGCGTGTTCTTCTTCTTCTTTTTCTTCTTATGTCTTAAAACAAAGAAAGTTATTGTTTAGCTGTAAAAAGAAGTTACTCTATATATATAGTATATAGATTAAGGATAGAGAGTGAATTAAATTATAAAATTGAACGGGTGAAAAACAAAGTGAATTGAAGTAAAGTTTCTAACGGGATGTATCGAATATGAGAGTAGGGGTAAGCATTAAAATTCCAAAGAACATGAATGGGACATCAAAAGCCTAGATATAAGCACGGGCTTCTTTTCATTCATCTAGCATAGCCATAAACAGACTTGAAGGTTTTTAGGATCTCACACGAATACCTGAACTGACAAGTTTGTTTGCGTGAGTTCAAAGTAACTCAGGGACACCAACGTAGATTTTGAGGCGGGGTGCGAACATGTCGGAGACATCAAAGAACGGAAAGGTAATTATTGTTTCTTGATCCTGTTCTCGAATGGTTCCAACTTCGGTGGCATGGCGCCACGAGCGTTGATATTCTCACCCTCTCTTTTTTCACTTCCACCTTTCATTGGAGTATACCCTTAATTAAGAGAACACTCTTCAGCCTACAATCAATTCTCCATGGTTTCACATTCCTCTAATAGACTCTTGTCTTGAGGCAGGTCGTTTTGTTCAAGAATTATTTCTTCTTCTAAGATCGTTCAAATCCCTTGTTGTCATATTCAAGACTACATGCACGTATGCCTTCGTTTTCTTCTTGGAATTCCCACACAGAGAAAAGAGTTTAGTTTCCCCAGCAAAACGTTTGGTTCTTATTTAAGCAACTTGCATTTTACTTATTGAGTCAAGAACGTTGTGTTTTGTTTGTCCCAAGCAAACTTTAGTGGACACTTCTAAAAGTTCCTCTTTATTTATTTGCTTATGTCAACCAAACTGTTGTTCGCACAACAACAAAATTTCCATTCCTTAAATATACCAGCTAAACGTTTATTGGCAAAACCAAGCTATTTTCTCACTCTTGACATTAGTCAGTACACTGATTCAAATATATAATTGTATTGGTCGGCATCCTGCAGTCATGCAGAATTTCTGTATATATATATACGTATATATATTATGTTGAAAAATCATACTCCCTACATGATTTGTACACTGAGCTTTTTGTTATGTATGTACATTATATATACGATAAAAAAAATTCACAAAGTGCTTTATGTATAAGACAAAATGTTTGCAAATATTTTTATTAGCTTAAAACAATGAAATTCAAAGTTCTGTTAAGATTACTGTATAGATTATACTAGTTTTTAATATAGTATTTGTCAATATTTATTAATAAAGCATTCAGGTTTAGCTAGTTTGAAAACAAATTTTAAGGCTGAAACAAAGACGGCAGTAGCACTTGAAAACATCTCATGTAAAACCTGACAGATGAGAGGAATATGCAATGGGAACACGTTTTATAGAATATCCTTTGAAGTTGCAAGAGAATATATACATATATGTATATACTATACCTATACTTTTACATTCTTCGCACTTGAACATGTATCAGAAAGACTTAATTAATAGAGATGTGTACCT
The DNA here is from genome assembly GCA_032872475.1 of Leptopilina myrica (nomen nudum). Lineage (NCBI taxonomy): Eukaryota > Metazoa > Arthropoda > Insecta > Hymenoptera > Figitidae > Leptopilina > Leptopilina myrica (nomen nudum). The sequence goes on from CM065458.1 coordinate 5,467,146, forward strand.
CGTTGCAGATTTTGTTCAGGTTCCCAAAGAAAAAAAATTGGACACATTTTTGTTGCAACTTATAATGAGTCTATGTTAAATGACATAGAACGTGGCGCCATCTACAAGGTTCATTTTTGTTGCAGCTCATAATGAGTCACTTTTCTGGCTCATTTTGGGTTTAGTTTTTTTCTATGCCTGCATGAAGACAAACCGCATAGATAGTTTTTTATATGTATTTCAATATATCTATAACACTGCGTCGGGCATAGAAAAATGCACTGCGCAGGATATAAAAAAGTAAATAAATTAAACCAATTAAATTTAAATTACCTACAAACTATAAAGGTTCATCTGTGGGTACATTGTACGGTTCGCACAAATGTATTTCTGAGCATCAGAAAAATTATAAATTTTCTTACCCTTATATGAAGCATTCTTATAACTGTTAGTCTATACAGAAGTATGCAAAGGAATATTAAATTCTTTCTTTCCAGAAGCTTCTATTTCAAGATAAAAAGCAAAGTTGTTTAACTTTGTTTTAAACATTATTGAAAAGATAATCAAACAAATAACTTTTCAGTGTACTATAAAAATTAAGGCTCTAAACGTGTATTTTTATTTGGCTTCCCTGCAGGTCTAAGTAATACACAAAAGGCCGAGCGGTTGGATGTTAAGGATCAAATTAAGGATCCCGTAAAGGGATTCTCAGCTGGAAGACGTTTAGATAACACATAACAAACATAACCTATTTCACTGAATGTAACATGTGAGGTAATGCAACTCTCTCTTGTACCACAGGATCTCTGATATTGAGTCAATATTAATAGTGGTTATCGGACAATTTCAGAATCAATAAGTCACTAAAGTTCTTTGACTTCATTTTGAGGTTATGTTTGCCGCTTGATCTATGACTTTGATCTTCAGTTATGCTAAATATACTTTCATGTGAAGGAAGTTATATTAAATAGACTGTAGTCCTCAAAACTTTCTGAATTAGCAACAGCGGCGAAATGATTTTATATATAATTAAGATTTTCATATAAAAATGTTTGTAACAAAAACTTTTGAATATGTATTCAAAACTTGCAGAATTGATTAATTTTTTCTATTAATTATTTTAACAGAAATATAAGTGCATGTCATTAATGAAAAGTTTTATAGAACTGTATCTGAAAAAAGGAACTACAATAGACAACACCTATTCAAAAATTGTGAGGACTATATATATAGAGCGTGCCTCGACTTATCAATCGCATAATCTTGATTATAATATGATCGTAGTTGAATCATTAAATCGACGAGAAGCAGATGATTGCCCCACATGGTGACTCTGCCCATATATCCCGTCGAGAATTAATGAATTGATCGTGGGTGGGACTTTAAATCAGCGTGGATCATTATAAAAATTTAAGATATGTATATACGAAGTAATTAGACAATTTTTTTGCAATATACTTTGTAGAATGTAATTATATAGAGCCGCCATTAAATTAAGGAAACGAGAAATGCGACAAGACATATACATATACATATATTTTGAGAGAAAAAAATTTCGGGAAAACTTTTTCGACGCCTCTGGTTGATGAAATGCTCGTTCAATTGTCATTAAAATATAAATCTAACTCTAAACTTGTTAGTTGTTTTTTTAATATGCTAATTTATACGGAAAACAGACATCCTCAGCAACTTAATTGCAAATGAATGCAATTCATTTATAAATAATTAATTATAGTTAATAACTTTTCGTGAATTGACCACCTACCTTAATATATATGATTTATTTGATATTTAAAATTAAAATAATACGCCTGAATCGATATTTAAATATATGTATATTTTGTGTCTTCCAAATAAAATTTTAAAATTCTTTAAAAAATAACAAAGAAATTGTACTCGCAAATTATTTACTTAAATAATAATTGCTCTTGTAAATAAAGTGTTAGCAATTATTTTTCGTTTGTCCAATGTAAATTGAATAGAAATTATATTTTTTATAAGATTTTAAGAAGGAATTATATTAAACTCTACTCTTAATTAGTATTATATACGTAGAAATTTCGAATTAGAATTTTATTTTATTGTCAATTAAATTAGTGTTTTATTAATGAGAGGCGTCGCTACATTATAATGTTATCAATTGAAATGATGAATATTAACACATTTCTGAAGTGTAATAACAAAATATTTGATCATATTTTTTAGTATACTTTTGATACTGTCTTTTGATGAAGAAGGTAAAGTTTAAAAAGAAGTTAAGATTATTAAAAATCTTAATATAGAATTGTCGGAATAAGAAGGACAGGAACTCATCTTTGTTGGTTGTTGCTGCAAAATCGAGCGAAATGAAGAGAAGGTAAGCCATCTGGCAAGGCCACCCGCGAGATCTCGGGCAATGAAATGCGTGAAAAATCAGAAATGCTTAACTTAGAAAGAATCTCGAGAACAAATAGGTTTAAGTATCTATAGGAAGGAAGGTAGGTAGGTAGGTAGGTAGATAGATAGATAGGTAGGTAGGTAGGTAGGTAGGTATAGCTTGCTTGTAAGGTGTAGATGCTGTGGCTGACCACCCGTAGAAGAGAATGGGTGGGAGGGTGGTCGTTGAAATGATATAAATCACAGGAGCTATTTCCTTGCAATTATCGTTAGACACGCTGGCTGTTCGATTTATCAAATTTTCAAAGCATACGCGTAAGATTCTCATTTCTAATAAATTTGTCATTAAAGTAATAATTATATTTACACGTATCCACTTTGTGCAGTAGAAGTGCTAAAATGTGAAAATTGTAAATTCACTGAAGAACTGAATTTTGAAAATTAAGAACAAACAAAATTAAAAGGAAGACGTAGGTACGCATAATAGTACTGTCATATAATAAGAAAGGTGGAAAAAAGAAACCCAGAGCGAGAAGAGAGCAAATTCCCAATTAGATATACTTAGTGGTTCTCCATTCACAAGTTTGACAGCATAGATGTAGAGGCCCTTCTTTCGAGCAAACCTACAAATATTTTTAAATTTGTCATAGCCAGGTGAAGAAAAACATACATTTCTATCGACGGATATACGGTTGTTAGGATTCGGTGAAAGGGGAGTCCCCAATGTGGTCTGCGAAAGCGAATAATGTAGAATATTGAGTGTAAACTATAGATGATGGAACTTGAAACATCTACATCATACTGGCATTTAGTAGGTATCTATTCATAGCAAGCGGAACATTATCTCTCTCTAAAGACTACAATAACATTCAGCTTTACGACCTTTCATTCTTCTTCAAAAAAAATTATGTTGTCACTTTTGTACAATATTCAATTGCAACAAAGATAACGATTACTAACGTACATCGTCATAACGATAACGTTTCATATTGATTCAATTGCTAATACAAAACTGCTCCTTTTAACTTTATGTTTTGTGCTTATACTTTTTTTATCTTATTGCTCTATGAAATCGTCCAATCAACGATTATGATTTTGCAATATATTTGAAAATAAAATAAAATATAGGTATCTTTAAATTTTGTAAAAATATTACAAAATTAAATTATGAAACACTTTTTTAAACATTGTTTACTGATAATAAAATTTAAAAAATCGACTTGCATTCTAACAGGTTTCACTGTATATACAATAGTTTTTCTAACGATATAAAATTCAGTCAAATCCCATTGAGAGTTAAAATTTTAACCTCTTTTTTAACACTTTTACAGTTTGCTGCTTATTAGGATTACTTTTTAATTAATGAAGTAATTTATTGATAAATTAATTATTATGACATAAAATTTGACTGCAGTTTTATGTACAACTAGAAAAAAGACCATAAAAAATATGATTCAAAAACCATAGGAGCATAAATACCCTGTAACCAATTTGTGACTTAGACGATAGTGACAAATACACGATATTGCCATAACGTATCGTTGGGACGATATCGAATTAATAGACCTTGGTTCTGACTAATAGCCTCATTAATTAATGATCCGCCAGTGCGATTAGGATAATCCAGCTTAATTTAGTCATCGCATGGATGCTATTCTATATGAGTTCCACCTACCTACTTGGGGAAAGGAATCGAATTCCAGATTCGGAAGGTAGATATTTTCTCTCTCAGCCATTTAAAACATTTTTGGTATAGAGCGATATCATAAGGCGTAAGCGAAGCGATGGTAGCGATCACCGACCTAGAGTTGAGTCATTTTGATTCGATGTGACACATCTAAACTGATCTGAGCAGCATCGGTGTGACTTTGCCTATATATAAATTTCCAGATAAAAAGTCAAATAAATGCTAATTTATAAAAATAGTATTTTTTCAAAAACCATATAATTGTTAATAAAAAATGTAAGATTCATTATACTACCGTACTGAAAAAGAAAGTCACAATGTACATTTTAAGTCGAACGGAGATATATATATATTTAATGAAACGCGTTTGTATTACACTGAGAAAACGTTATACTTAATTTAAATAAACAAATAATTTTAAGTGATTTTGTTTCATTGCATTAGTTTCTAAGCTTAATCCCAATATATAGAAAATATCTACTGCTTTGATTCAAAAGTATTATTTGTTTGAATAATTATATTTCATTTAAACATATTTTCTGTTTTGATTTCAACAAAAAATATGTTTAAAACTTTTGTTTGAATCAAACTTAAAAGTTGACTACAAATAATTTAATATCAATCCCAACTTATGTTTGATTTCAATATAATATGTCGACGTCCACATGAAAACATTCGATGAGTTACAGAATTTCAAAGTTTATAGTGACAAATACCTCATTTCGAGAAAAACGGAATTAAAGATTGTGATACCTATGAATTGTGATATCTCTGGTTCTCCTGGAAAGTTATCCAGATAATAATTGTTTTCAGTCCAGGGCACCTTAAAAATGAAAAACCAATAGGTTTCAAATTTTTAAAACCACCCCCCCCCCTTAATTTTGAAAATATATAAAATCGACAAATATATACATCTACGACGTTCTTCTCGGAAGTTATTCAGATAATAATTGTTTTGAGTTCAGGGTACTTTATTAAAGATGACAAATCAAGAGGTTTTAATTTTTTTGACCCTCCATTTCAAAAATACGGAATATTTTTGCAAAGGACCGGCAAAATGGGCCCTTTTCTTTTTCTAAAGAACCAATAAAGTTCAATTAAATTAACTTAACTTCAATTAAATTAAATTAACTTAAATTAACTTAAATTAACTTAAATTAAACTTAAATTAAACTTAACATAATGTAGAAATGTGACATTTCACTTAAATTAACGATAAATTAATGAAAACCTCATGATTTGACTTGTCAAAACATGTAGATTGATAATAAAAAATAAAAAAAAAATAAGGTTTTTCTCAAAAAAGTATTAAA